>CM055819.1:57643942-57661442 GCA_029582265.1 Zoroaster sp. YZ-2022 | reverse complement strand
TGTATGGAAATTTCATTGTAACTTACAAAACAACTATTTTTTATTCAAAGTGGGTCCACGTTCATACTAAACTTGATTTCAAATTAACAATTAAATCATTAAATTATTTGGTGTCCTTTAGTATCTGTAATAGAAGAACTATCTTCAAAAATACAACAACAACATATGGCAAATTGATAATACTTATTGCAGATGAATGAACTAAAATAATCGTCTTCTAACCTTCTTTGCGTTCTGTTCAAAGTGTTCAATTAAACAAGTCCATTTAATTCCATGACCTCGTTCATGACATGAAACGGGAGAATTCGCGAGTTTCTATCGTAGAAAGTGTCAACAATGTTCATAGGTAAAACTTGTAGCTTTGCATACAATGTTCATAGGTTCAGAGTTCCATTCATTCAGAATATCAGTTATGATAGAGTCCATGTCCTCGTCCATTCCCTCGTAAGCTTCAACACCAACATGATGTGCTACTGCGTCAAACACAGCACAAACATGGCTCGGCTGAATGTATTGTTCTGCTTCTTTGAAGTGCTCATCCACGAAATCTTCAAGGTGGTACTCAGGAGTCTCGCCGTAAAACAGACACTCGTGATCCCACTGCCTTGGCCAATCAAACTCACACCCTTCGCAAGGTCGACTCTGATGAACTGCATAACTTATTCTGATGATGTGATCCGTGACGATTTTTGTCATCACTTGTTTCACAAGTGTCCTGATGCGTTTCTTGCACTTCAACACATTCTCCTCGCCCTCCATGTCGTGCTCTTCATCATCTGCAACAGGTAGACAATACCATTCGGTTAACTCAACAGTTAACATCTTTGTTAATCAGCTAAACTTGAAAGATGGCTTTAGTGATGGTGGTACTCCGTTGTTTCAGCTGACCCCACTGCTCCACACTGAGATTAATTCCCTTCTTGCCAGCAAGCAATTTGCTGGGATTTAAATAGTACTCTCTTATGTTAATGTAGGGGCGACCCTTGAAACGCTTGACAACAGCATATCGCTAACCTCCGATTTGAAATCGCACCGCCTTCCTGTCGTTCTACTCCTGTTGTTCATCCGGTGGAAAGTACAGCTTGCACTTGACTCCTGCCTTCCCTTTTACATTCTCTGGGAGATTAGCTCCTACTCTAGGGTTGATGCTTCGGTGTCAGCAGCTAATCCCTTGGTTAATTGTTCAACAGCAGCAGACAAAACATCAACAGTGGGTGGATGTGGCTGCAACATCCGTTGCTCACGCAGATAAGTCGATGAATTGGGCAGATCCCACGAGTTCTCTCGTGTGAGCTTGTTGTAGAAATAGCTCTTGCCATGTGTCACACTCTGGGCTTCGCACCACGCAGCATCTACCATGTCGGGAGGAATGAGCTTTCTCTCCTCCTTCTTGATGCGTGCCCCATCGGTCGGTGGTGGTGCCGGGGCCGGAGTCGACGGCAACGCCATCGCGCCAAGTGCGGGAACCACAGGTGTGGGCATCGGGGTCGATACAGGCTCACCGTTCATGTTAAGGCTCAAGTATTGTCGTTTGTTGACTGTTCACAATACAAGTAGCGTATACGAGCAACAATGCAATGTTCTTGATGAGAATATTGGCGAAAATATGAGAGTTTGGATTAAAATTTCCGTCTTTTATACTCTACCATCCTCCGCGTCGCCGAAACAACCAATCACAAAGAGTGTGTGGTTGCTCCATAAACAACGCGCAACCAATAAACAACCAATCAACGATGTCCATTCTATTTTAAGACACGACATGCCTGGGCGCGCGCGCCAGGCACGCACCAGTCGCTTATGTGCTGATGACGTCATCGCTCCAGACGTGTCTTAACTTGCTCGAAATCATCAATATGCATGCTGCGCTTGCGCACTACTCCCTCCACCACACAAACTGCACACCTCCACCTTTAAATACATTGACAAATGTATAAAACGGTAATAGTTTGCTATAAAGAGTGTGTGGTTGCTCCATAAACAACGCGCAACCAATAAACAACCAATCAACGATGTCCATTCTATTTTAAGACACGACATGCCTGGGCGCGCGCGCCAGGCACGCACCAGTCGCTTATGTGCTGATGACGTCATCGCTCCAGACGTGTCTTAACTTGCTCGAAATCATCAATATGCATGCTGCGCTTGCGCACTACTCCCTCCACCACACAAACTGCACACCTCCACCTTTAAATACATTGACAAATGTATAAAACGGTAATAGTTTGCTATAAATACAATTTCCTGCAATTTTTCCATGATAAATAACAAATTCATGCAATAGTTTTCACTTTGAAATGAAATGTGAAAGTTTGCAATTAAAAATTAACGTGTTATTATTAGTAGGCCCGGTATAGCGTCAGGGACATTGTGCATCAAATGAATAATGGCATAATTTTACTTACTTTGAGTAATACCGTCATTCAAAACTGACATGACGTCATGGACGTCATAAAAAAATCAATCAATCAACGGTAAGTCACTGTTGTTCGATCGTTTGTCTTGACACAAACTCTAGGTGTTCGGGAGATGTAAAGGTCAAATTGGGGTCACTTTTTGTAAATATGTTTTGACAATTAACGATCAGTACAATGGTACAAAAATTGTGAATTTACCTCTTGTGGTTGTTGAGATATGATTTTTGTTGAATATTAAACTTTGACTTCCGGTTTGGACAAGAAGTAAGGTCAAATTAGGGTCACCTTTTTGTAAATATTTTTGGACAATTAACAATCTGTACAATGGTGTAAAAACTATGAATTTACCTGTTGTGGTTGTTGAGATATGATTTGTTTAAATTTTAAACTTTGACTTCCGGTTTGGATAGGAAGTAAGGTCAAATTGGGGTCACCTTTGTGTACATATTTTTCGACAATTAACAATCTATACAATGGTACAACAAATGTCAATTTACCTCTTGTGGTTGTTGAGATATGATTTTTTTAAATATTAAACTTTGACTCCCGGTTTGGACAGGAAGTAAGGTCAAATTAAATCACCTTTGTGTAAATATATTTTTGACAATTAACAATCTATACAATGGTGCAAAAAATGTAAATTTACCTCTTGTGGTTGTTGAGGTATGATTTTTTTAAATATTAAACTTTGACTTCCGGTTTGGACAGGAAGTAAGGTCAAATTGGGGTCACCTTTGTGTAAATATTTTTCAACAATTAACAATCTGTACAATGGTGCAATAAATCTCAATTTACATATTGTGGTTGTTGAGATATGATTTGTTTTAAATATTAAACTTTGACGTCCGGTTTGGACAGGAAGTAAGGTCAAATTGGGGTCACCTTTTGGTAAATATTTTGTGTCAATTAACGATCTGTACAATGGTACAAAATTGTGAATTTACCTCTTGTGGTTGTTGAGATATGATTTTTTTAAATATTAAACTTTGACTTCCGGTTTGGAAGTTCTAAGTACATGCCAAGTTTCAAGTTCATGTAAAGTGTGTAAGTATGTGTTTGTTACCGGACAGTCATTGGGGAGAAGAAGAAGAAGTAAACAAAAAACGAACAAAAACAATAGGTGTTTCGGGCACATACGCGAACACCTAAAAAACTAGAGATTGGTGTTTGTATTGACAAACACTAGGTGTTCGGGACACGTAAAGGTCAAATTGGGGTCACCTTTTTATAAATATTTTTTGACAATTAACGATCTGTACAATGGTACAAATTTGTTTAATTTACCTCCTGTGGTTGTTGAGATATGATTTGTTTAAATATTAAACTTTGACTTCCGGTTTGGACAGGAAGTAAGGTCAAATTGGGGTCACCTTTTTGAAAATATTTTTGGACAATTAACGATCTGTACAATGGTACAAAAATTTAGAATTTACAATTTACCTCTTGTGGTTGTTGAGATATTATTTTTTTAAATATTAAACTTTGACTTCCGGTTTGGACAGGAAGTAAGGTCAAATTGGGTCACCTTTGTGTAAATATTTTTCGACAATTAACAATGTATACAATGGTACAATAAATGTCAATTTACCTCTTGTGGTTGTTGAGATATGATTTTTTTAAATATTAAACTAGATTTTTTTAAATATTAAATTTTAACTTCCGGTTTGGACAGGAAGTAAGGTCAAATTGGGGTCACTCACAACTCGTGTTTCATCTACTTGTTAAGTTCTAAGTACATGGCAAGTTTCAAGTTCATGTGAAGTTTGCAAGTATGTGTTTTTTTGTAGACAATCTATCCGGAGAAGAAGAAAAAAAAACCTAGATATCAGTTTTTGTCACAACAAAAACTAGGTGTTCGGTTGAAGTTAAAATGATGACGTCATCAATTCGAAGTGTTGGAGAAAGTCAAATGTTAACGTCTGTTGAAGTTCTCGCGAGAACTTTATTTGAATACAATACAATACTGAATTTAGAAATTATTTTAATTTTAAACTTTGACTTCCGGTTTGGACTGGAAGTAAAGGTCAAATTGGGTCATGTTTTTGTAAATACTTTTGACAATTAACAATCTGTACAATGGTGCAAAAACTGTGAATTTACCTGTTGTGGTTGTTGAGATATGATTTTTTTAAATATTAAACTTTGACTTCCTGTTTGGACAGGAAGTAAGGTCAAATTGGGGTAATTTTTGTGTAAATATTTTTCGCCAATTAACAATCGATACAATGGTGCAAAAAATTTCAATTTACCTGTTGTGGTTGTTGAGATATGATTGTTTTAAATATTAAACTTTGACTTCCGGTTTGGACAAGAAGTAAAGTCAAATTGGGGTCACCTTTGTGTAAATATTTTTAGACAATTAACAATCTGTACAATGGTGTAAAAACTATGAATTTACCTGTTGTAGTTGTTGAGATATAATTTGATTAAATATTAAACTTTGACTTCCGGTTTGGACAGGAAGTAAGGTCAAATTGGGGTCAACTTTGTGTAAATATTTTTCGACAATTAACAATCTATACAATAGTGTAAAAAATGTGAATTTACCTCTTGTGGTTGTTGAGATATGATTTTTTTTAAATATTAAACTTTGACTTCCGGTTTGGACAGGAAGTAAGGTCAAATTGGGTCACCTTTTTGTAAAGATTTTTGTAAATATTTGTTGACAATGGTACAACAATTGTGAATTTACCTCTTGTGGTTGTTGAGGTATAATTTCTTTTAAATATTAAACTTTGACTTTCGGTTTGGACAGGAAGTAAGGTCAAATTGGGGTCAACTTTGTGTAAATGTTTTTCGACAATTAACTACTTGTACAATGGTAGAAAAATTGTGAATTTACCTCTTGTGGTTGTTGAAATATGATTTTTTTAAATATTAAACTTTGACTTCCGGTTTGGACAGGAAGTAAGGACAAATTGGGGTCATCTTTGTGTAAATATTTTTCGACAATTAACAATCTGTACAATGGTGCAACAAATCTCAATTTACATCTTGTGATTGTTGAGATATGATTTTTTTTAAATATTAAACTTTGACTTCCGGTTTGGATAAAAAGTAAGGTCAAATTGGGTCACCTTTTTGTAAATATTTTTTGACAATTAACGATCTGTACAACGGTACAAAAATTGTGAATTTACCTCTTGTGGTTGTTGAGATATGATTTTTTAAATATTAAACTTTGACTTCCGGTTTGGAGAGGAAGGAAGGTCAAATCGGGGTCACTCACAACTCGTGTTTCATCTACTTGTTAAGTTCTAAGTACATGGCAAGTTTTAAGTTCATGTGAAGTGTGTAAGTATGTGTTTGTTACCGGACAGTCATTGGGGAGAAGAAGTAAAACTAGAGCTTAAGTGTTTGTTAGAACAAACACACGGTGTTCGAGTCAACTTCCAGTTCAATCAAATTGTGCAAGGGTTTATCATCTTTTATAATAACAATATCAATTTCATATTCAAAAGACATATCAATTTTGCGTTAGAATGTGTTGAATATGAACTTCCTGTTTGGACAGGAAGTAAAGGTCACATTAGGTGGTTTGAAGGTCATATATGACCTCCTCATGATTATGAAAAAATAACAAATTTGTCAACTTATACATTAAATTGAAGCTATGTGATATGACCTTTTACAATTTGTAAAAATCGTTACTTCGTGTGCCACTAATTGGACCATTGGCAAGCATTTATGGTAACTCATTTCACAAGAATTACAAGTTATTAATGTAAGGAATTCAATTGTGTTTTTTTGTTTTCTAATAGGTCATTTAGTTCTTGAGATATTGGCTGTTGAACTTGGAAATGTGAGATTTAAGCAGTAAATTAGAAATTAACAAGTGTGACTTGGAACACAATGTTTTTTATTTTAAATATTGACACTAGCCCAACACATGCTTTACAAAAACCATGCTAGATGATAAATCAACATTAAAAATCACTCATATGAAAATAGTTTGCCAGGGTTGTAGGTAGCCAGATCAACCTATTCAACGCTATTATGGGCATAAAGTCACAAAGTTGATTTAGGATAGAAGGGGACTACATGTATAGTAACTGGATTAAACTTGGCTGCAAATTCAAAGAGCAGGAAGTGTGGGTTAAATTGTTTGGGGGAGTTGGGGATTACTGAAGACACTGAAGCATGGAAGACCATATAAATATTTCCCCTTTCCTTTCCTTCAGCTAATTAGCCTTTCATTAGAAAACAAGCTTATAACTACTACATCATAAAGTTGGAAGAAAGCTTGCATCCGTGCTTTCCATCTTCCACTGCCCCCCGCAGAAGAGTTTTTGTCAAAAAGTAAATAATTCCCAATTCAAACAAAATTAAATGTAATTATATCCACTGGATCAAATCTGATAATTGGTTGCCCTTTTCACTTTGTTTATGGAAAAACCTTTCAATTTTAGATTTAAATGAAGCCAACATTGGTATTTATCTCTATTATTTATAATATACATGTACTTCACTTTCAGCTTAAGTTTATAACAAAAATATAATGATAAATTGACAATGATAGTGACACTGTAATCAAGCATCTCCTTATTGTGACATGCTTATAAACTGTCTTTGTTTTCACCTATACTGCAAATAATTAAAAAATAATGTATAAAATTTGAAAACAAATTCTACATTGATTTTTACATGTTCAAGGTTGTACACATGATTGGCAAAATGTCTGTAGCTGCATCCATACTACAGAATTACAACCAAAAGATCAGATGCCATTTTGTACATAAATTGTTAGACATTGAAATAATCAAAGAGTTGTATGGGTGCTTGTAAATTGCTAATAAAGCAATGAAATACATATTTATTTTAACTGTCTGTTGGGTTTCATGACTTGACTTTTGTGGTTACACACTTCCCTCCCCCACAATCAATTGAAACCACTTTGTTGACCTGTTTAACCTACTTGTAACCAATCTAGAAATGAGTGTACATGGTCTTACACATGTAACAAGTGAAATGACTTCAGTGTAAATGAACCCAACCATGATCCTTTTGTTGACAAGACAACAGAATATATCCACTGGATCAAATCTGATAATTGGTTGCCCTTTTCACTTTGTTTATGGAAAAACCTTTCAATTTTTAGATTTAAATGAAGCCAACATTGGTATTTATCTCTTGGTATTAAGTCTTGTACAAAAATAAATTTAATCTTTATTTATAATATACTTCACTTTCAGGTTAAGTTTATAACAAAAATATAATGATAAATTGACAATGATAGTGACACTGTAATCAAGCATCTCCTTATTGTGACATGTTAAACTGTCTTTGTTTTCACCTATACTGCAAATAATTAAAAAATAATTTATAAAATTTGAAAACAAATTCTACATTGATTTTTACATTTTCAAGGTTGTACACATGATTGGCAAAATGTCTGTAGCTCTGCATCCATACTACAGAATTACAACCTAAAGATCAGATGCCATTTTGTACATAAATTGTTAGACATTGAAATAATCAAAGAGTTGTATGGGTGCTTGTAAATTGCTAATAAAGCAATGAAATACATATTTATTTTAAATGTCTGTTGGGTTTCATAACTTGACTTTTGTGGTTACACACTTCCCTCCCCCACAATTGAAACCACTTTGTTGACCTGTTTAACCTAATTGTAAACAATCTAGAAATGAGTGTACATGGTCTTACACATGTAACAAGTGAAATGACTTCAGTGTAAATGAACCCAACCATGATCCATTGTTGACAAGAAAACAGAATCAATCTGCATTTATAATAAATGTACTCTCTGTATGCACGATTTAGTGACAGTTCAGAACGGGTGACATTCAGTGGTTGTCATTGGAATCGGTAATTTTGGAATAAAATGTCTGCCCCCTCCCCCAAGTTCTTGGTGATGGCATGTACTGCCACTGGTGATGAACCAACACATTTGTTTTTTTTATTATTTGTTTTTTAAATGATTTGGTCTATCATTGCAGAGAAATTTCAGAGAAGTTATAATTTATGTGAATGAGGAAAATAATATGTCACAGTGAACATGCTGTAAAAAATAATAGGAAGGTTTTATAAGTACATGGACCAAGAATAAAGTATTTGAAAATTCAGATAAGTTCTAATTTATGTCAATGGGGAAAATAGTGTATAATTTTGGAGTAGCTGCACCATTAAAATTGAAAAGGGCATTGGTTTGTTTTCAAAATTGCACACAATTATTCTTGACAATGTGTAATAAATTAAAGAAATGTTCTCGCACGAACCTCACATCTAAAGAGAAAGGTATTTAAGTAAATTGCCCAGTCTCTAATACTCATATAGGTTGATGTGATTGTGAGAGATGTCTCAGAGAGGCCTCAGGGAGCAGGACCTACAAGTACATGCATTGTGTCATGAATATTGTGCATTTTTCCTGTGAAATAATTGTCTATGTAAGTTGATTTGTATCTGAGAAGGGTAACAAATTAAGGAAAAGTGCAGTAAACAATCACTACTACACTCACTAGGCTACTTATTTAATTTGTGCACAAACTGAAAATTTTTGGAGAAAACAAAAATTACAAAATATGGCATAACATTTCTACTGAAAAATTGCCATAACCTTAACAACTGAATTTTCCTATCCTTATTTATATTCTAAATACATTTTGGTGACATCTGTTCATATTTTGTTAGTTGTTTACTGTGCAAAATATGTTCACGTAGGCCTAACTAGCGTTAGTTAAACAGGCACAATGCAACGACGAATGGACAGCTTAAAAATGGTTTTTCTTGTATAAAAACACGAAGATAAATACAGGAAATCCTCTTAAAAAGATACTTACTCTTTATGACTGTGTCGGCGATCTATTTTTACAGCCTAAAAAATGACGTCTGGGCCATGGGCATCACTCAAACAGCGTCGATATCGATTGTACATGCAGCTCCATTGTAACCAAATATCGTGTACTACACGATATTTGGTTACAATCGATATCGACGCTGTTTGCGTGTGTTGTGCCCATGGCCCAGACTAGCGCCTCGTATTGCGCCTTGCGGCGCTATACGATCTTTGATTCTTTCATGCAACGTATATGAAACGTTTTAAATATTAAACTTTTTAGCATAATTCGACACCTGATGACATACTCATGACCTTACAGCAAACGATTTCGTCAGCTTGTTATGTTCTGTTCATGTGTTAAGTTTGAAGGCTGTAAATGCTTTGCAAGGATGCCTTTGTTGCCGGACAGTCGGCAGTGAGATGAAGAAGTAAAAAAATATATAAAAACAGTACAAAAACAATAGGTGTTCGCGCTACGCGCTCGAACACCTAAAAAACCGAACAAAAACAATAGGTGTTTCGGGCACATACCCGAACACCTAAAAAAACACGAACAAAAACAAGAAGTGTTCGCGCTGTCGCTCGAACACCTAAAAAAAAACGAACAAAAACAAGGTGTTTCGGGCACATGCCCGAACACCTAAAAATTCAATCATATGTGCCGAAAATCAGTCCTCTTTGTGGAGGTGTTTGTCTGCAGTTTGTCTGCAGTGGAGTATTGTGGAGTTGTGCAGTTTGTATGGTGGAGGTGATGGAGTGCAGTTTGTGTGGAGGGAGTAGTGCGCATATGCATGCTGCGCACTCCATACAAACTGCACGCCATCACCTTCACCATACAAACTCCACAACTCCACAATACTCCACTGCAGACAAACTGCAGACAAACACCTCCACAAAGAGGACTGATTTGCGGCACACATACTACTCACGCGCATCGTACACGTACATATCATGGAGCCCTTTACTCTCCATAGTAAAAGCCGGATCTGTATTTTATTTTGAATATTACGCACGGGAAAAGTACCAACAAATCACAAAAGACTCTTCATATATCTGGCTAAATGCATACAAACTGCATACGAGATATGGAAGATGGTTTAAAACACGTCTTTTTCAAGGCCCGTCGTTGCACACGGGTACACCGGTCTGTATGTCATAGGTTCCATCCATGTGCATTGTACATGAACATGATAGAGGGCATATTTTTACTCTCCATACTGATATCCGGATCTATATTTAATTTTTAATAAGCCGTACTGGAAAATTAACAAAAAATCACAAGAGCCTTTATATATCTTACTAAATGCAAATCGAGTTTAAAACTACTTTCGAAATATGAAAGATGGTTTAAAACACGTCTTTTTCAAGGCCCGTCAATGCAGAGTATGCAGTCGGAATATTCGAAATAAAATATTGATCCGGCTTTTACTATGGAGAGTAAAAGTAACGACTCCATGATATGCAAAATGCATGTGTGACCTAGACACACAAGCCGGCATACCTCTGCATTGACGGGCCTTGAAAAAGACGTATTTTAAACCATCTTTCATATCTGGAATGCAGTTTTAAACTCGATTTGCATTTAGTAAGATATATAAAGAGTCTTTTGTGATTTTTTGGTAATTTTTCCGTGCGGAATTAACAAAATAAAATAAAGATCCGGCTTTTACCATGTAGAGTACAAACAATGACTACATGATATGTACGTGTATGCACATGGGACATACACACAGGCCGGATCTGTATTTTATTTTGTTAATTCCGCACGGGAAAATTACAAAAAAATCACAAAAGACTCTTTATATATCTGACTAAATACAAATCGAGTTTAAAACTGCATTCCAGATATGAAAGATGGTTTAAAACACGTCTTTTTAAGGCCCGTCAATGCAGAGGTATGCCGGCTATATAAAGAGTCTTTTGTGATTTTTTGGTAATTTCCCCGTGCATAATATTCAAAATAAAATATTGATCCGGCTTTTACTATGGAGAGAAAAAGTAACGACTCCGTGATATGTACATGCAAAATGCATGTGTGACCGAGACACACAAGCCGGCATACCTCTGCAGTGACGGGCCTTGAAAAAGACGTGTTTAAACCATCTTTCATATTTCGAAAGTAGTTTTAAACTCGATTTGCATTTAGTAAGATATATAAAGGGTCTTTAGTGATTTTCTGTTAATTTTCCAGTACGGCTTATTAAAAATAAAATATAGATCCGGCTTTTACCATGGAGAGTAAAAATATACCCTCTATCATGTTCATGTACAATGCACATGGATGGAACCTATGACACACAGGCCGGTGTACCTGGGCAGCGACGGCCTTGAAAAAGACGTGTTTTAAACCACCTTCCATATCTCGTATGCAGTTTTAAACTTGATTTGCATTTAGTCAGATGTGTAAAGAGTCTTTTGTGATTTGTTGGTAATTTTCACGTGCAGAATTCACAAAATAAAGTCTAGATCCGGCTTTTACTATGGAGAGTAAAAATAATGACTCCATGATATGTACATGTAAAATGGACCAGTGACCTACACACACAGGCCGGCATAATATTGACGGGCCTTGAAAGAGACGTGTTTTAAACCATCTTCTATGTCTGGAATGCAGTTTTAAACTTGATTTGCATTTTGTCAGATATATAAAGGGTATTTTGTGATTTTTTGGTAATTTTCACGTGCAGAATTCACAAAATAAAGTCTAGATCCGGCTTTTACTATGGAGAGTAAAAATAATGACTCCATGATATGTACGTGTACGATGCACGTGCGACCTAGACACACAGGCCGGCATACCTCTGCATTGACGGGCCTTAAAAAGACGTGTTTTAAACCATCTTTCATATCTGGAATGCAGTTTTAAACTCGATTTGTATTTAGTCAGATATATAAAGAGTCTTTTGTGATTTTTTGGTAATTTTCCCGTGCGGAATTAACAAAATAAAATACAGATCCGGCTTTTACCATAGTACAACCAATGACTCTATGATATGTACGTGTACGATGCGCGTGCGACCTACACACACACAGGCCGGCATACCTTTTCATTGACGGGCCTTGAAAAAGACGTGTTTTAAACATATTCAGTATCTGGAATGCAGTTTTGAACTTGATTTTCATTTCCTCACATATATGAAGGTTCTTTTGTGATTATTAGGTATTGTTTTCAGCATGTAACGGAGAAATGCAATCTAATTCCGGGTCATACACACTTTTTTTTGTAAAAACTTCCCTTCGGACCTCCGAAATTGTTTCAGTTTAACTACATGTAACTAACTAACTAACAAACTAAATGAATAAGTGGTTGAACTTAGATATAATAAAAAGGTAATACAAATAATCACCTAAATTTTTCTAAAAATGTACCAAGTCAGTTTCCCTTGTGGATTACTACATGATAAAATGTAAGGTGCATGCACTTCCATGGCCACCGTAGTTTTATTCAAGCTCGGTACGCGGTGGAGGGCGTTTTGACATAACGTCTACTGGGAAGTTACACTGTACATTGAGTGTCGATCATTTGAGTTTTGTAACGCATATTTGCACCATTTTAACCCGACCCCCAGGGAGAAAGAGTCAACCCCGACCCCCAAATTGCCTAGTATTCATTTGCACATCAATTGGATTTTGTGAGTAACAATTTTAAGTGCTATCTCGCACATTTAATGCTAGATCCGACTAGGTCCGACCTGTCCGACTTTTACCAACCTCCCCCCAAAAACGTAGAACTACCTAAGCTTGCATGTTTTACGAAGAAATAAACACATTGCACTGTAATAGCTTAAATCTATGAATCTACTATGAATCTATACTGTATTGTTATTATGTGTATGTCTTTGATCATAAAAAATATTGTAACTTACACTGTGTTTTTGACCAATTCTTGCCTTGTTTTGATCTTCTCTGCGGTTCGATTCTGTCCACACGATGGGTCACATGTTATACACCTACTGTTCCATCCGTTTTCACAGTCATAGGTGCATTTACTGGAGCCGAGCAGAGCCGTATTTTGGATCGGCTCTGGAGCGGTGCGGCAAACAGCGCCCCCGCTCGACTCAATGGAATTAAGATTTCCATCAATTGAATAGCGCATTTCTTCCATTGAACATATTGAATAAAACTGAAACAGCCGTGGGTTTGTATTGCCCAAGTTTTCTACACGAATTAACACATTGAGTCGGGCGGGGGCGCTGTTTGCCGCACCACTCCAGAGCCGGTCCAAAATACGGCTCTACTCGACTCCAGTAAATGCACCTATGACTGTGAAAACGGATGGAACAGTAGGTGTATGACATGTGACACATCATGCGGACAGAATCGAACCGCAGAGAAGATCAAAACAAGGCAAAAATTGGTCAAAAACACAGTGTAAGTAACAATATTTTTATGATCAAAGACATACACATAATAACAATACAGTATAGATTCATAGTAGATTCATAGATTTAAGCTATTACAGTGCAATGTGTTTATTTCTTCGTAAAACATGCAAGCTGCGGTAGTTCTACGTTTTTGTGTACACTCTTTATCCTAGCGCTTATGTGAAAACATAACGATAGGATCATCCTAGCTAATATCCAGTGGGACTGGAACCAGACCAAATGTCCATACACAAAGTATGGTGGCTAAGAGAGGCCTCACAAATTGGGCAAACGTTCATACCCCTATGAGAAAAGTAATGCATAGCAGAATTCCAGTCAATCCAGCAATTTTGGCTGCAATTGGATATCGTTTCATACCAAACAATAAAGAAAACTAAAAATGCCAACGCAGTGGTCTGACATGACCCGCTTGGAGACCAGAAACCGGAGAATGTTTTGTGGCCTTAACTGTCATTCTACTGTGGCTCACTCATTGTGAAGAAAGATTCATATAATAAACACCTGAGTTGTTAAAATTTCAGCTCATATTATTGTTTCGTTTTATAGAAGAAAATAGCGAAATTGATTACCTAACAATTAATAGCTGGGCAGACACAAACTTGGTATTCATTCTAACATAGTTGTTATAAAAATTCTGACTTAAATTATTGGAAATAATATTTGACTATTCTTAAAAATGATATCACCTCAGACAGAAAGATTTCAAGGGATGTTTGATACCATCATGAAGTTCATGGCAATTTTTTTTAGAAATAAATTTTTGTAATTTTTAGAATCAGTTCCAAAGCTGTAGCTTTAAACCCAATCATTGATTATAATTCCAATTATTCAGTTCAATTGTAGTCAAAGGTATGCTATAGCCATAAATGAAGAAATCTGTGTACTTGGGAGAAATGTCATGTTAACAATACACATTGAATCCCACCCCCCCCACCAAAAAAAAAGAGTTACACGTATATTGTTTGTGTTCAAATATTATAAATCACTAAGTACAGCCCAAATCCAAGCAAGATGCAGGATACATAGGTATATATGTAATGTATATTTGAATTGATATCCCCAGAAATACAAAGTTTGAGAGTTTTCTGTCCAAAGTATTCAATTATAAATGCTGTCTAGTACTTACCATACAAGATGCAGTAGACTTATCAGAAAATGAAGTGAAATTAAACAGAATTTAGCTGAATTAAAATTGGCAAAATCTTCAACATGTCAATAGTGGCACAGGGCGTTGGCTCAAATGGTGAAAAAGTGACGCAAACACAAACAGTTTCCTTGTCAAACTTTAGATCATGTGACATGGAGAGTGCATTGGTATCCAACAGCTATAGCTAGCTGTATATAAGGCACACGTGACAGCCATTGTGCAAGGCACCAGTTACCAAAACATGATAGTATTTTTACAGAAGTCATAGTTTCTAACTTGACATGTTAATGATTAACCAGATAATATACATACAATTGCACATTAGTGGTTCAAGTCTAGGCCAAGCTTAATAGTTCCAAGGTTCATATGTACTCAGGAATTATCTTCAAAATCTACATTACTGTAATACAAATAATTATAAACTTCATGTACAATGTACATTATTCATAGTGCATTTACATGTGTATAACACAGAATCCCTTAGAACTACATGTATAATCATGACATTACTACATGTACAAATGTGCAGTGTAATAATATAATATACTGTAATATTAGAGAAGTTGGGGGTGCGCCTGATGAGGATTATGAAATACAGACCTGTGAGTAACAGCTTATAGCTCAATTGACGTTTGCATTATTTCTGATCAAATGATGAAAGTGAATTCCAGTTTGTATGGTTAAAAACCATCATAGCTTTGTGTGTAATAAAGTCTAGCCAGTTATGTTCACTTTTCATAATGTCTGATGGAATCCAAATACTGACTATAGTGTAGCCACGAACCCTCGGATGATCGGATGTGACAGTGAATTTGTTATTTTTATATTTAAGTAATTATTTTACTCATTCAACATGTACATGTAATCATTGTTTCATCACAACATTTTGGAAATTGCATAAGTAAATTAGTCAGGAAACTGTTACCAAACATGGTTTCAAAACAGAAATAAAAATTATGGTACACAGAATACAACGTAATTATTGATTACTTTTATTATAGACCATAGGCAATACTTCCACTGACTAGATTGAACAAATATGTGGTGCCTTAGAGTACAATGGGAGCTTTAATTAACATAAGGTAACATCATGACTTTCACGCAGTGAAGCTGACTGAAAATGTCACTTGACTTAATACAAAAGAAATTGAGTAGTGTCAATATAATAATCAGCTGACATTCCACAACGTTATAACTATCAGCATTTACCGTCACTTGAATATTAAATAAAGTCACTTGAAATGAGAACCAGAAATGCTTGTGGCTGCAAATTCTCATCATACTTGCATTTCCTTCCTCATCATGCCATTCATAAACAGATGGTTGCTCTTACCAGAGTATGCCGAGCCGTTTTCTACCTGAAAACGTCTGTTTTTCTTCACATTTTGTTCAAAAGTTTATTTATCAGATCGCAGCATTCAATCTCCTTATCAGAGTAGTATACAGATAATTGGTCTATTTGGGATTGATGATTGGGGACAAGGTAGCCTTTAGTCCAGGCCAGCCCACGCGGCAACCAGGAACACAAAACACGAAAAAAGACACAAGGAGCAAAGCCCCGATGTAGGCAATCAACTCTCGTGCATGGTCTTTTTTCGGGTCGGATTTTCGAGTAGCCGCGTGCGCCTTAACTAAAGGCTAGAGAAGAGGTTGATTCAATGAGCCAAACTATGATCAAGGGTATGCATGTTTCACGCATAAGAAAGTACCATCTTGAAGAGTGTCTGTGAGGTTCTCAACTTTTATCTTCTAATCCATTCCTTGCCCTATTCTATATTGTACTTTTAATTATCTGGTTGTAACTGTTTAATACCTTTTCTATTGTCTATAATCCCAAATTGTTTCATTCAATGACTCCCAGATTTGAAATGGTCATGTATAATAACCCAGTCATTTTATCCACAGATAGTTTTTTTTATTGAGCCACCAGAGCTTGTTGTAAATGTTTGATTAAGGATGTTTCTACTGCCCTTGGTGGTCGAGACCAGCCATGGGAACTGTATCACATATCACATTTTATCCCTAGATGATAATTTGCTTTATACGCAGAAAAAATGTGTGTTCTTTTTATTCCTGCAGTGCATGTCACATACACTGCAGACTGGTGGCGATAAAATTCTAACAACTTAAGTGTGTGCGTTCGTGTGCAAACAATTGACAAGATTCTTCATGATGATGATCACCCGCTTCGTGTGCAACTGGACAGAGCGGTGATCCCTCGAAGTGGTAGGATGAGGCTGCCGTTGGCCAGTACAAATAGACACCCCTCCTCATTTATTCCACAATGTATGAAATTCCATAATTCAAATTTTAAGTTGTCATTGGGATGAGGATAACTCCCTCGAAACCTGGACTTTAGACAGTAAATAGAGAAGAAAATAAAAGGTTATATATCGATAAATATTTTTTTCTTTTGGTTTTAAAAACTGTGGGACTTGTAAGTATTTTTAAAAGATTTTTGAATATTTTGTGTTTAACACTGTTTACTATGGAAGTTTATTTAGTGGGGTGCACCCTATACTCCATTGGGTAACTCCTGATCCTGTTAAGTCACCGTTACTACACCGTAGTGTAGCAGGGTTCCCTTGTAGTACAGACGTGTCAACTGGTCCAGAAAATACACCAACAGTCACTGGAACAAGAGAGCAGTTAAAAACATGACCAGTTAATTTGGATGATTAATTCACTGTCAAAATGAAATATTAACAATATTTTAGAAACAAGGACAATGAACTTTTTGTGATTGCTTTTTTTAAAT
>CM055819.1:57620911-57643442 GCA_029582265.1 Zoroaster sp. YZ-2022 | reverse complement strand
GAAAAATAGTTAACACAGTTCGGCAGAATTCCAATCGATCCAGCAATTTTGGGTGCAATTGGACATCGTTTCATAGGGGAAAATGGCGATCGTTTGGTCTCGGAGGCACGACGCGCGCGGAGCATCTCAGCGCAACCAGGAGACTATTTTTTAAGCCTAAGGTGGTTGTGTAATTGCTGTGGGCAGGTAACTGGTGGAAGGCGTGACAATTGAGATTGTTTTTTAGAGGACGGAAATGACTGTAAGTTTCCAAATTTCAAGTTTCACGGGTTCATGACATGCCTGGAAAAACAAACCTGCTCCAAGTGAACTTGTGGGGCTGACTTTCACACAAGCAGCCACACAGTGTTCTTGTAACAAACTGCTCCTTCTCACAGTGCTTTTGCAAATCATGAATGCAATGTCTGTGGGAACGAAGTGGACTTGTGGTAATCTTGTACAAAAAGGCCTTCATGTTTAATCTTAGGCATAACATCGCAAGATATTAAAGGTAGTCTGTACATGTTATAGTCTTTAGTGGATATTCATTCCGAATTAAAAGCAACGTTAGCTGCTAAAGGGACTATTGAATAACTATAGTTAAAGATATATTTAAGCAGAGGTCTCTTCAAATCTGGTATATGGAATTTACTTTTGGAAATTGTTATACCATTTCACTAGCAATAGGGTCTATATACACAGGGGCAATAGGGTCTATATACACAGGGGCAATAGGGTTTATATACACAGGGGCAACAGGGTCTATATACACAGGGGCAATAGGGTCTATATACACAGGGGCAATAGGGTCTATATACACAGGGGCAATATGGTATATATACACAGGGGCAATAGGGTCTATATACACAGGGACAAAATTAAAATCAATTGTTTATCACCCGACGCATCAAACTATAAATATCGTGGCACCCGCTGCTATATAGGATTCTAGCCAGCCTAGGCGACATCGGGCAAGCTCAGTGGACGAGAGGTCAAGACGTCTGTACTAGTAAGCAGGAGGTCGTGGGTTCGAATTCCGCCCAAGTCGCCTGTGAAGTTTTTTTCCACAGACATTCGGAAAGCACTGAGTATACAGTGCTATACACACGTCGGTGTAGGGCAAAAATCAATTAATAGGCCTATATACACAGTTTCAGTATCTCACGAAGTGACGAATCGGGTGTTGAATAGAATCACTTTGTGTGGATATGAAGCGCATGCCGTAGATTTTAGTAGCTGACGAAGTGACGAATAGGTTTGAAAGCTTTCTATAAAGAAAATACAAACTTTTACAGCTTTGAAACAAAATCAGACATATAATTAAACTATTGAATAAAAACAAGTTTGTAGTCTAAGTATAAACAGATGGGAATAATTAACACCAAAACAGCAGTAGGGGGCCAATGGCCCAACTTGTATGTTCAAATGGGCCAGTTGTAACTGCACACGCCACTATTTATACATGTACACGGCGTAGGCGTATAAGACCTTAACTATCTTTAATTTTAATACAATAATTAAACATGCACAGGGATCAAAGTAACCGATCTGCTGCTAACCACAAGCGTCCACATGGCCACAAAGAACCCCATTCTGAACAAGACTATGTGTCTGAGGCTGACAGTGGCTATGGGTAAAATGCGGGTCAAGCTTGTGTCCAATTGAATATGAGTTGAGTCCACCCTTTGCCATCTAGGCTTCTCCTCTTGTGCCCACACTTTTAAGCTATCCTGGATCCGCCCCTGGATGGGGCTGGGATGGGGCTGCAAGCATTGAGAACAAAATACAACAGACTCAACAAAATTAAGGCAACATATTATTTTCCAAGCCTTGTATAATTCAAGGCTTGTGTGATATTTTTCAGCAATCAATATTTCATAACAAAGCAGAGTTCTTTTTGCGTGACAAGTACATGGAATTCGCCCACTTTTCGCGCAAAAACAACATATTTTACACACCTTTGATTATTTCATGACAAGAGTTAAAATATAAAAACCTACCCTGTCACAGAGATGTGTATTCAAAAATTTCCGGCACAGGTCATGATCACTCTCCACTTTGGTGCAATATGATATACATATTACAATGAAGCATATGCTCACAAAGAAATACCTGCTTTCCATGGTAGATAGAAGACTCGGGCGTGTTGTTTAAGTCATGTCATCACACCGAATCAAACTATCAATAGTGCACAGCACCTATCTCGGTTGGTTAGTCCTATAATGATGTGCAGTTGTGGATTAAACTAAGGCTCATATCTAGTCCGTCAGTCCTAAACGTTTAACTTTACAAGCAATATTGATACCCGATGCAGACTTTATACCCATACCGATACGGTATCAATTCACCTCGTTATCAACGAATAATGTGTGCTATTTGCTGTGGCAGATAGCTTTAGTCAAGGGTGCAGAAACTTTACCAATGTATTCTAGCCAGCGATTTTTTATCGTCGAATAATAGTATCAAACGTTAAGTGCGTTGATGGGCGTAAGGTATTAACCCTTTCATTACCAGCCAGTTATGTCAGAGAGAACCCTTCTTTACCACAGTAATTAGGAGCCCAATGTCACTTCAGCACCAGTGGATGTTTCACAATTTCATGGAAGTGCGCCCTCACACGGCAGGAATAGACACTTTTTTTATATTTCTCATTTGTATAACAAAAATGATGGTAAAAATGAGTATACAAAAGGAGGAAAACATTGTGCAAAAGCGAAATAATTAGATCAGTATTTACACTAAAGTAATACAAATGGGTGATATTTCATGCAAATACGGTACAGGTATAAGATTTTTGTTCCACGTGAAAACAACTTGATGAGATTTTTGGGATTTTTGTTTGTTTTGTACTTGAAATTAACCATTTACTTGTATTCAGTGTAAATACATCACAATCCATGTTAACCTTCCCACTCTTCAATTCAATGTTGGTTTGGACTGTAATCTGCGGCTTGTCCGACCATTCCCAACATTGAACGGGGTTTAAGGCAAATAGTATAGATTTACAATCAAGTGATGTGGTATTTCTCAAAGCAAGGAACTATGCACATAGGTTGGGGCACATTGTTTACAGATCATCTTTGTTTGTTTTCGCCTGCCTAATTTTCGGTTACTGCAAACAATGCAGTCGCGTTTCTTTCCATTGGGGTTTTGCCAGGATAGTGCTGTTGCCCTGTCAACTCAATAGGAATATGGTATTCAACTGACTTGTTGCGTTACGTTCCCAACCCAACAGCAAGCCCTGTACAATCCCTATACGAAAATCACAGGTTACTGACATTTTGTTCCTGCTATGCTGGTGAATATTACTCTGCTATTGACAATACAAATATTCAGCATATGGAAAAACTCTTTCCACCATTTCAAGCTTCTGTGTGTATGATTGTAGTACTGAAAACATTGGTTGGCAAGATCAGTTCCACCCATGTTTTTGTTGTAATCTTCAATACAATTGGGCTTCATAACATCACAAAATCCACTTGTGCTTTTATTACACCGAATTTGCTTTTTGGACAAATCAGTGTTGCCTACATTAGTTAAAAGTGTTACAGATTTTGTCTTGCCAAACGATACACAATTGCCCACCTTTCACCAAAAAATGGGTCATCTCCTTTCTTCATTTTATGGTTTTTTGGGTTTGCGGCCTGGGGTATTCCCTGTGTAGTGTAACGAACAGTTCCACAACATCCGAATCCTAGTTTAGCAAGTTTAGCTACAAGAGCTGGGCTAGTATAGTAATTATCACAATATATTACGTGTCCTTATTCTTAAGTCCATGGACCAGATCAATGACGACTTTTCCTGCAACTGTTGGGTTTGGCGGATGGCAGTCTGATGACTTGAAATCTACGTCTGCATCATAAACAGTTTGGGTGTCGTCGGCTCCTGTGTACAGTTTCCAAGCACACGTGTAGCCTGTTTTGGACTCGTTCAGGAGAAGGCTTTAATACCCCGTTTGATAGGTTTGTTAGGCATGTACTGAACAAAACTTAATCGTCCCTTGAATTTCAACATACTCTCGTCTGGAGACAGATTCTGCGCAGGGTTATACAGGTTGAGAAACTTCTGGACGAGGACTTCTATCAAGGGCCGAACTTTGGAAAGTTTGTCCCGTTTAGCCAAGGCTCTACGAGGAATTTGGTTATTTGAGATGTGGAGGAACCGAAGAATTGAACTGAACCGATTTCGGGACATGATCGACGGGTAGAATGGGATGCGAAGAACTTCAGATGTTGACCAGTACATCTTGTATTGAGAGGATTTGTTTATGCCCATAGCAATGAGAAGTGCCACAAATGCCATCATTTCTGGAATGTTGGTTGGGTGCCAGGAGAATTGTTGACCAGGATTTGATTCTATTGTTTGCTGCACATAGCGATTAGTCTCATCGACGAGCATATCCCACACGAGTTGACAAAAATACAGCTTGAACATCTCCACTGCCGACAGTGTGGCAAAGTCGCCGGTGGGGCCAGAATTTCCATTGAACTGCACAGTCCCCACACTCGTAATGGTCTCTGTCAGTCCCAACCGGATCGGAAATCTAACTTTCCTGTCGTTCTTGATCTCGGTCGGCTGTCACCTTGGTAGGTAGGCTGCAACAGAAAAACAAGGCAAAGGAGGATTAATCTCGGTCCTTTGTAAATACAATATCTCAATGCTGCATGTGCACAGGCCACAGGGGGTCATGCGCAAAATGAATATTGTGCTGAGAAAAAAAATATGGCAGATTCCATCCACTCTCCAAAACTCGTTATCGATAAATTTTCGTTTTAATGTGGGATTGTGAATGTGAATTCCCCCAACTTCTTGCATAATACGACTTATGAGGGCCTTTCGAATACAAGGCTATTCTTTTGGAAGCTTGAGACTAAGAAGAGTGCATTTTCAGCCTGTTAACGCTAAAGAGCACGACCGGCTATGGGTAAATGTTAAAATTTATATGCTGCCTATACCATCTATAGGCCTACATCAACTTGCTGTTTCAATGAATACAAATATTACCCCAACAAACTACTAATAATTGTACATTTTCACTTGACGTTTTTGACCCAGTCCAGGGGGTGGGGATTTGGTCAATCCTATTAAAAGGGATCCATTTTCTAAATTTACATTACTCAACTCCAACAGTTGTAACGCTATAGCCTAGGAAAATAAGTGAAATACGTTAATTTGCATTGGGCAGTGTTATTATTATTAGTTATTCATTTTTACTGTGATTTTGGCCTACCTCTTCAAGTTCAACGTCGTCGTCGTCATCCGTTACTTCGTCATCTGATTCTGAGCCACTGTCTGCCAAAATCTCAGCCAAAATGCCATCATTTATGTCCGTTTCCATCATGATTGCAACTAAATTCAACTGACCGTTGTGGAAACGAGTGGACGCTAGCACCAAAAACCGCAAAGTGACGCACTTTTCTTTTCATAAACTTTTATACACTTCATTCCTGTCAATAGAGGGCGCCAACCCCCAAAACAACTCAAGCATTTTCAGGTGGTGATTTAAGTCGCCGTGGTCGTCAAGGGCATGCCGATTCCTGGCACCTTTTAGAGCCCACGGGAAGGAAGCGTATCACAACAAAGGCTCTTTTTAGAGCCCGTGGGATCGAAAGGGTTAATTAGGTCGGTAACCGGTGTTTGTCATTGCTTAAACCTGCACCAAAAACGTTATGTTTACAAACAGGGTATATCATGCAGGGGTCGGTAATATTTTGTTGCCTTCCCTTTTTCTGAAAATGTTTGGGTCTGCTTTTGGTCGGTCAGGTTCTCAACGAGCGGGTAAGAAATCTGAGGTTCAGTTTTCACTGTGTTTTATATTTCTAAAAATAAATATGCAAATTTACCAAAGGTTGGCGAAGGCAACTTTTTGCTCCAATTTTGTTAGGTGTTCGGGTGCGATAGCGCGAACACTGCTTGAAATTGTTCGGTTTTTAGGTGTTCGTGCGACAGCGCGAACACCTCTTGAAATTGTTAGTTTTTTTCGGTTCGTGTTCACAGAGCCTTCAAACTTGACACATACTTAGACCATAAAATGTAGTTATCAATAAAGTTATGACATATAGTTTCAGGTTAAGTTGTGACGTCATGGTGACGCCATCAGATATCGAAATAGGCCTACACTAAAATCCGTGCTCATTTGCTCATTTTGCTGCTCATTTGCTCATTTGCTCATTTCGCTGCTCATTTGCTCATTTCGCTGCTCATTTTGCTGCTCATTTGCTCATTTGCTCATTTCGCTGCTCATTTGCTCATTTCGCTGCTCATTTTGCTGCTCATTTGCTCATTTCGCTGCTCATTTGCTCATTCCGCTGCTCATTTGCTCATTTTCGCTGCTCATTTGCTCATTTCGCTGCTCATTTACTCATTTCGCTGCTCATTTTGCTGCTCATTTTGCTGCTCATTTGCTATTTTCACTGAAATACAAACACGAACGGGTATCGCAAAGGGTATCGCAAATGAGCAGCGAAATGAGCAAATGGGCAGCGAAATGAGTAAATGAGCAGCGAAATGAGTAAATGAGCAGCGAAATGATCAAATGAGCAGCGGAATGAGCAAATGAGCAGCGGAATGAATGAGCAAATGAGCAGCGAAATGAGCAAATGAGCAGCGAAATGAGCAAATGAGCAAATGAGCAGCGGAATGAGCAAATGAGCAGCGGAATGAGCAAATGAGCAGCGAAATGAGCAAATGAGCAGCGAAATGAGCAAATGAGCAGCGAAATGAGCAAATGAGCAAATGAGCAGCGGAATGAGCAAATGAGCAGCGAAATGAGCAAATGAGCAGCGAAATGAGCAAATGAGCAGCGAAATGAGTAGTTATAGGCCTATATATAAACTATTTCTTCCGTTTCTTGTCAATCGGAGATTAAGCATCAGAGATTCAACATGAATGTTATTTCTGCTGTCAAACCACATGCTTGTCACCAGTGCGGCAAAAGCTTTGGACGGAGATATAACCTACGGAGGCATGCAGAACATGTACATAATGAAGAGAAATCTAAAATGGATGAAGTTGACGATGATTCTGAAATTAAAGCTATCCAATCTGACAATTCTGACGTCGATAATTCTGAACCCAATTTTAAAAAGCGTAGATTTGAAGATTCGGAAATAGAAACTTGTGAAACTGAATTCTCGCGGGATGAAGACGAAGATTTCGAGGAAGATGATTCCAGAATCCGATACGGAGGTGGAATATGACGAATCATCGGAAGAGGATGAGTCTAGTTCTGAATTGGAAGACAATGCCACTTTTCGAGACTGGTTGGAAGAGGCTAAAGAGGCTACTGAAGAGATGTGGTGTGAAAAATATGAAAAGAAATACGTCAATGCGGGGTATGAGTGAAGATCAAGCCAAGGAAAAGCCAGTAGGAAAACCCTTTGGGCAGTCAAGCGAATCTTTTTCAACAAATACAAGGATTTTTTTGTCAAGTTACCTACATCTGAAAGATAATGGCACTCATCAGGATATTGCGGAAGATCTCGAAGAAAAAGTAAATAAAGGCATGGAAGTAAACAAAGCTCTGAACAGAGTAATGCCTAAACTCCATACCAAATTTGACGGACTACTTTAACTAAATGAGGATGAAGAGAACGAGGAAGAGTGATGATGAAAGACCAGATGCTTCAGAAAGACTAAAGCCAGGAGAACACTGGTTGTCAATCTACATTACACGAGATGGTGTGGGTGAATATTTTGACTCATACGGACTACGTCCCAAGGTACCGCAGATTGAACATTTCCTTCAAAAGAATGCAAAATACACCATCTATAACACTCGCCGTCTTCAGGGACCTTTGTCAACCGTCTGTGGACAGTACGTCATCTTCTTCCTTTTACATCGATGCCGAGAAATGAGCATGAACAAAATTAGCAAATTGTTTTCGTCGGATACAATGGATAATGATTTGGATGTAAATAACTTTATTAGAAAACACTTTCCTCGTATTAAAACAGAAGTGTATGACGAACAATTTAGTATACGTCAAATATCTAGGCTTTGTTACATCAAGATTCTTTTACCAAGTAGGGTTTGTTTTGTTTAAAGAATCGTAGTTAGCTGATACGTTGTAATTTTGTTCTTTATAAATGTTATTGATAATCACCATTTGATAAATTTGTATTGTATGTTTTAATAATGAATAAAATACTTGAAACTGTATATCGCCCGTTGACCACTAAAGGAATTCTGATGAATTCTGGTTGGCTTTAGGCACCTCTTGTCGTCTTTTATTATGCGTGTTTATATTTACCCTGTCCATCTCCTATCGTGGGTCAAACACAAAACAAATTTTCAACTATTTCACAGACCATTAGTGAAAATAACCTTTAGTTTGGGCGTAATAGTTATTAACAAATGATTTGAAACTACATGTACATGTAGTGATTTGCAAGGTAATTATGTTGAGTCCATTTGTTTAGGAAAACTTCGATCATTAATTTTACATTAACTTTTATGACCTTGCATAAAGGGTTTAGTGACCAAATAAACATACGTTTGAGACAACACGCATAACAAGATTGTGGTCTATAATTAATTTTAAAAAAAATCCATTATGCACTACAAGCTTATTAAGTACCGAGTCATGGCTGACCATTAATTCGGTATTCTTCACTTGACAATACAACAAAACAATATAGGACAATAATTTATAAGGCATAGAAACATAAGGACGAGAGTACAATAAAGCCAGCAGCACATGCCAGGAAAAGAAAAACTTAACCTAATAACTGTGGGACATTAACATTTTATCTGGCCACGAAACATGTGGACATATCCCACACAATTAAACTGGCACATATTTTAAGCAAAAATTGTATTTTTTTTCAGACGGCATCTTTCCCATTGACTCCCACTTCGCTACCCATTCCTAGTAAAATTCATGGTTGCAGTACAACTCAAAACCTGGCTAAATCTGACTATTCATCTGCAAAGCAAATACCGGCCGGTGTATTCTTGTATATAAAAGTATGAATGGACACAGCGTGACCTTTACTGTGTATGTATTATGAGCAATCACCTTTGTGTAAACGGACTGTCAGGCCTACACAAAAACTTGCTGGTACATGTAGTGACAAACACTTCATGACGTCACACGAACAAGTCAAAGCTTGTCAGTTTGGAACGGCCGGGTCTGTGTTTGGACTGTTTCATTCAAGGTTGCGGGGGTAAGTGGAAGACTGTGGAACGAGAGGGTCATGTTTAGCTTGATATAAACTTTTAAAAAAGACACTTTTAGCCATTTAAAAAAATAATAATAATCATAAACTACGATTTTCTGTAGTTAAAAAAAAGGGGGATTGTTCGGTGTCTGGATCATAATGAGATGGTTCACTTTAAATCTACCCTTATGATATACCTAGGATTTTATCCTATTTATAATTATATGGTTTCATATTGTATACCTTTACATACTTTACATTAGGTACAACTATAGTATAAATATAATACACTACAGTACATACTGTCTTGGTGTGAGTGTGCTATATCTACACTATCCTTCATAACCAGTGTGCAAGTACTACCCATTGTGTAACTGCGATCAACTGTGACAAAGGACTGCTCCCTGAAGTTAGCCCCGGATTGTACATCTATTGTCTTCGAAATTCCTTGGACATCAAGATACAAATGGGTCCTAATCTACTACTATACAGCACTGCAGAGTTGAAGTCTATGAAACATCATAGGAGCCACCATTATGCAATTGCACCTGATGTAGTTCATACATTGAAAGACACAGGCATCTGGCATCCTCGAAGCCGCCGTGCTGGTGTAAGAACTCATAGAACTAAGAGACACAACACAAATTTCCCTGTTTCTACAATGAACAATAATGCCACAGTCTGTCCAAAATCAACTAAGTTGACCTCTTTTCCTGGTCATTGCCAAGCAAAATTTTGTGCTATTAATGCACAATCTCTCCGTAACAAAAGAACTTAATTTGTTGACTTTGTGCTGACCCATAGGTTTGATTTAGTAGCCATATGCGAAACCTGGCTCAAAGATGGGGACAATGTCGTAACTGGTGATATTACTCCTGTAGGATATGAACTCAAACAAGTGCCACGCCCAAAACCGAAACGAGGTGGGGGGATTGCTCTGCTCTACAAGAGTGGTTTCACAGTGCGTTTTCCTGACATTGATATCGAACCCAAATCATTTGAGTTTTTGTCTACTGAACTAATTAGTTCAACCCAATCATTGTCACTTATTATTCTCTATCGTCCTCAACAAAAATCAACCGGATGTACTTTTACTACATTTTTAGAAGAATTCTCACTATTGGTTGATGGTGTTATGTTAAACTCTATGCCACTGATCATTACAGGAGATTTCAATGTACACGTTGATAATGATAATGACAGAGATGCCAATGCGTTCAAAGAGCTACTGTCCAGTTGTGGCATTCAACAGCATGTTGACACCGCTACTCACAGGAAAGGACACACTTTAGACCTTTTCATCACTAGATTTGCTGACCTGCCTATGTGGAGTGATCTGAACATAATTGATGGAATTTCAGATCATTTTGCTATTACTGCCAAGTTTCACCTACAGCGACCAAACAACTCTAAAAAAGTCATAACATCTCGCAACATATGTAATATTCAACTCGCTAATTTCTGTGATGATGTTAAAGACTTAGAAGATATCGTCAATGCTAAACAAAGCCACAAACTATCCACCCAAGTAGAACAATACAATGTTATTCTATCTCAAGCACTTGACAAACATGCTCCAGTTAAGCAAAGATCTGTCACTCTTCACCACAGCTCTCCATGGTACACTAACGCAATTAGAGCTGCTAAGAAGATACGACGGCAGCTTGAATATAAATGGAGGCGTACACATTTGGAAATTGACCGCCAACTCTATTGCAAGCAAAAGAATTCAGTAATCCATCAAATCGAACATGCTAAATCCAGCTACTATAACGAGTGTTTTGCTGACCACAGAAAAGACCAGAAGCAGATTTTCCGATTAACCGACAAACTTCTCCATAAGAATAAGAGCTCGCCTCTCCCCCAGCACGAGTCTTCTATCGATCTTGCCCATGAGTTCAGTATTTTCTTTACCGACAAGATCCAGCGAATCCGTGATGGTCTGGAGACTGTTCATACACATGAGTCTTGGTTATAGCCCTGATAGGTATGCACCGTCGGAACTTAGCGCATTTGATGATGTGACTGTTTCTAATGTTCACACCATTCTCGCCAAGTCACCTCCTAAGATGTGCAACTTGGACCATTCCAGCTAAGCTTCTTAAAAAATGTGAAAAGGCCATTATCCCTGCTATGACATCAATAATCAACAACTCTCTAAAATCCGGAAATGTGCCTCCCTCATTGAAGATAGCTCAAATCCAGCCAGTCCTCAAAAAAGCTGTCTTGAATCCTAATGGAATGAGCAATTATCGCCCAATCTCAAACTTGAGTTTTCTTAGTAAAACTCTAGAACGCATAGTTGGACAACAATTGACAGCATATCTTACTGACAACAACCTTCTAGATAAATACCAGTCGGCGTATCGTCAGCACCATAGTGTTGAAACAGCTATCCTGAAGGTACAGAGCGATTTACTTTTAGCCATGAACCATGGTAAAATATCCCCTTGTAGTGCTGTTGGATCTGTCCGCAGCCTTTGATACTCTGGATCATAATGTACTCCTCAATCGTCTGGAAACGTACTTTGGTATCACTGGAAGTGTACTTGACTGGTTTCACTCGTATCTCAGCGATAGAACCTGCTTCGTTCGCATTAACGAGGCAGCCTCTATCTCAACCACCTTACAGTATGGAGTTCCACAGGGCTCTGCACTCGGGCCCATACTCTTCTCCATGTATACCACGCCTATTGGTAATATCATCAGAAGACATTGCCTCTACTACCACTGCTACGCTGATGATATACAATTATATCTAGCTGTTGACCCCTGTCAAATAGATGCTAACAAAGCTATACAACGTATGGAAGCCTGCATAGATGAGGTACGCCTATGGATGACAAATAATTTCCTAAAACTCAATGACGCTAAATCAGAATTTCTGATTGTAGGATCCAAACAACAGCGGTCCAAAATAAACATCCCCAGTCTAAGGATTGGTGAAATTATCATATCCCCATCTGAAAAGATAAGAAATCTTGGAATCATCATGGATTCTGAACTTAAAATGAATAATCACATCTCGGCTGTTTCGCAAGCAGCTTGTATATTTCTTCGTAACATCAGACTTATTCGCAAGTACATAAATACACAGACTGCAGAACTACTCATTCACTCCCTTGTCATTTCCAGGCTGGACATGTGTAACTCCCTCCTGTATGGTGTTAACAAATCTCAGCTCACTCGTCTTCAACGTTTGCAAAACATGGCTGCACGACTGGTTACTCTGTCTCGCAAACGATCACACATCACCCCTATCCTCAGGCAACTCCACTGGTTACCAGTGGAACAAAGGATAGTTTTCAAACTCGGTCTCCTGGTCTATAAATCATTACACAGCATGGCGCCATTCTACATCTCAGATCTTGTCACTCAATACACTCCATCACGCAGCGACCTACGATCTGCTGATCAAAGTCTCCTGGTAGAACACACAGCCAAGAACTCATGGGGAGCACGTTCTTTCCTGGTTACTGCAGGAAAAGTGTGGAACAGTTTTCCGTACCACATCAGGGCAGCCGATACGACATCATTATTTAAAACTGCTCTCAAAACTCATCTGTTTCAAGCCAATATAGACTAATAATTTTCTATATATTTGTTGCCTTTTTTTCTCTTGTTCTTTTGTATCACGAGCGAGCGCCATGAGCGCCTTTTGGCGGATACCGGCGCTATATAAGACTCCATTATTATTATTATTATTATTACATTAAAAGCGGTCGGTTCAACCCTATTATACATACTGGCGTCCCTCATTCTATGAAACACCCCTACTTTGAATGGTACGGGCGGCTCCTCAAATTATGCTAATTAGGCTAAAATGCTGGCTTCTGATTGGTCAATCGGGGTTAAAAGGGGCGGAGCTACTACCTATTCAGACGGGCATCACTACTCAGAATACCATACGGCCACACGCTGTTGCCTTACGTAACGCACTTTACATTAGCATACACATGCGAACAAAGAAAAGATGATATCTACATTTGTCCATGTTCATGGTTGTAATAACAGTGAAATATCTAACATTAATCTCAAAGAAATTATGCTGTTTCCGGGCCAAAACAGGACATTTAAATTTAACATATTCTAATGCAAAATTGATGTCTTTTGAAGCAGAAATTGATATGTTATAATACAAAATTTCGGATAATTTAAAAAAATATGATTGTTACGTCATCAATGATAATTTCATTGAACCGGAAATTCACGCGAACACCTTGTGTTTGTCCTAACAAACACTTGAGCTCTAGTTTTTTTAAATTGTAATTGCCTTTTCATGACTTTCACTCAGCATTAAGCGTAGCTTTCAGATGTTGGTGTTTGATATATACTGAACAGCAAAAGAAACGCAAGTCCGAGGTCTTGTCAAGTTTTCAAACAGAACAAACATTTGATTCTAATCACCATTTAATGAAACATGCTTTCATTGTGAGCTGAAAGTGACTGTTGAATGTGAAAATCTTGCAATGCAATTTCAACAGTCACTTTCAGCTCACAAATTGAAAAGTATTTTTCATTAAATGAGTGATTAGAATCAAAAATGGTTTGTCTTCTGTTTGAAAATCCTTGACAAGACCTCGGACTTGCGTTTCTTTTGCTGTCCTCAGACTTGCGTTTCTTTTGCTGTTCAGTATATTTCTTGATTAAAAAAGTAAACAAACTCGTAGAAACAACATCATAAATGTTGTAGGCTATACCTTTCCACAAATAAAAAGTGCTGATATAACTTCAATGAGAACTTTTTATTTTTGACAGCATATTTATTATATTTATTAATTTTCAATCAAACTAAACTGAACTAAACTGTAACATTAATAAGGATGTGATACATGACATCACTAGTTTAATTCTACAGCGCCCTCTGTCTAACTGTGGCGGGCAAAAGCTGAATTATTATAAGACATTCATCATAAAATAGTCTGTTTTTATGGATTTCGGCAAAATTTCTTAATTTTTATGATCAAATATTAAACCATTTCATCACAAATCTCATCTATCTAAAATATGCCTAAAAATGGATGATTTCAATAGAGGGCGCTTCAAATGAAAAGCGTGTGTTTTCGCGTTGGTGACCAGAAACATGTTTCACCTTAGGTAATTGGTAAAGCTTTTCTACAAGGTTCTAGTATACGTTTGTGCTATGTTTCTCTTGTTTCTTGTCGAGTATATGACGTCAGGAACATTCATGTCTCTGGTCTTGGACGCCAAAGCACGCTCCTGGTGTTACATGGTTTATTTGCGCGCTAGACTAAGACACGAAAACATTTTTAAAACAAACCACAAAATATTAAGCTTAATTAAGTAAACATATCACAATTAAGGCACAACAGGAATAAACCTTAGAAAGGTGCATTTGCAGATTTAGACAGTTGTTACAGGTTATGATTTTTTCCCCTGAATTTAACAACGATTAGTTATAATGACAACACATAATACACAGTTTAATCAGCTATATGCCGTTTTAATTTTAAAGGGACGGTATCGTTACGATCAACAGGGCATGGAAGCGGAGTACTAGTTTTAGATTAACTCAGCGACTGAAAATGAATATTAACCAACATGATAAGGTCACATTACCGTTGATGCTGCATAAATGAGCCAGTAATTTTCAGTCATCTTAAACTAGGACACTGATTCCATTTCCATTCGAAAGTCTGCTCTGATCGTGACGATACTGTCCATTTAACTAGCTATCTTAACTATTTTGACTGAAATTCGCCTGAGCCGTCCATTTAATTTTTTGAGGGGTCCAAGTTCTGAGCAGGGCTAGAGGGCACGTAATAGCTGGTGAGGTACGCCATTGCAAGGACAAAACTTCTGAATGTCCCTGTAGTTTCAATCAGTTTAGGTAAATTCACTCTTAAAAATGTATGAGATCAACTGTTTATAGAATTGACTGATTTATACGATGCGCAACGACCTGTCAATCAAACAGCATGGAGTAATCAATAGTAGCCTTGACCAAGGCCGTTTTCGTAGTGCACACTTACAACGGTACCGTACCCCGTCGACGCGTCCCGTACCGATTTCTGGTCCGAGAAATTCAGCGCATACTCCGCTGTCCCCGGATAACTGAGTCGTGGATACGGATAGTAGGCCTACATTGCGACCTCCTACACGTTCGAACTGAATCGAACTGAATCAACAGAATTGATCCTTCTGTTATCGAGACTTTAGGCTAAAAAAAGTCTCCGGATTCTGGTCTCCGCGCGTCGCCTCAGACCAGCTCATCGGCATTTTTAGTTTTCATTTTTTGCTATAAAACGATGTCCAATTGCAGCCAAAATTGCTGGATCGATTAGAATTCTGCCGTGCTGTGCTTTAAACGACTTTTTCACATTAGCCACCATACTTTGTGTATGGGAAATTTGGTCTGGTTCCAATAACCACGTATACAATGGTAACATGTTTTGAAGCCGACCTATGACCAGAAACCGGAGATGCGCTTTTGTACACTATATATATAGGATTCGAAACATTTTTAAAACCAAAAACTGTTAATTAAATTTATTGGGCTAGCTTTAATTAATGGTAGAATTTGTCGTCGCAAAAATTTCTAGGGGATGTTATAAAATTAGTTAGATATTTAGCACGAGAAAAATAGCAACAAATTGTTTTAAAATTCGTTTTCGTACACTATTTATAAAGGTGACGGCACGACGCGACACCACGACGCGACGGGCGACGGCACGCCACTTTATTAAGCAATAGCGAAATGGGCAACACAGTGGGCCAGGGTGGGACCAAAGTGCGCCAAAAATAAATTGTCAATTGTTTTAAAGGCATATTACACCCCAGATATGTTTTCGGACCCACATATGTCAATGGATGCGTTTTAAAACATTTATTACGTCATCAAAATGCTGATTTCTGATTGGACCGCTGATAATTCAAGCTTTAGCCTCAATTGCGTTTTTGCTCGTTTTAAATTACACTAATCGAGTGTATGTGTTACGGCTGTAAATTATTTTAAGGATAACATTTTTGTTAAATAAGTTTGTGATTTACATCTATTATACACTATTGGTAATGTTTGGAAAAAAATGTTTCTAAAAGTATCCTTACTTTCTTTGAATCAACATAGGCTATCCATTAAACAACCAACCAGTTTCAGCTTATTATGTGTCATTATCCGAGAAAATAATGAAAATGCATCCAGATGTTTCGTATTCATTCGTACGTTGATTTGTTTTTGTTTCCGGAGGGACAGCAATATATATTGGACATTATTTCACTATTTTACTAATTTGATAGCACATGAGACAACAATATTTCATCCCTGTTTGATACCATCATCAATTTAACACCAACAAGTTTCATGTAAATCTGTGATCATTTTTGTTTTGCAAATTTCCCAATAGTGTAGGGGCTTACTGAAAAAATAATACTTTTTAGATACGTCATGATTTCCACTATCAAGCCACAATTTTAACTGCACAATCGTTTATCATGACTATCATTTCATAGCAAGACTTCTCTCTTTGTTTACATAGCGGAGTTATAAAAAGGTTAAAATTTGTTTGGATGGGGTTTACAAAAATAGCTACAAAATCACAGGTCGCATGTGGTCGCAGCTAATTTTGGTATCAAAATGTTGCTGAAAGGTTAAACTTCAGGGAAAATGATAATTTTAGGCTGAACAAAAACAAGCTATATTTAAAAAAAAAATTGAACCAAATTCCTTGGTTTTTGCTGATGAAAATAAAAAGCTAATTTACAATCGACTTAATTTTGATAAAATATAGACCATGACTTCTTTTTGTTTACTTAATAGCGGAAACCGCAAGGGAATAATTAAGTCCTGTCATTTTCAAAGCGCGGCGCGCACTGAAAAAAGGGCAAATTTGCTGGGATGGGATTTACAAAAATAACTACAAAATCACAGATCGCAGGTGGTCGCAGCTAATTTTGGTATCAATATGTTGCTGAAAGGTTAAGCTTCAGGGAAAAAATAATGAGAATTTAGGCGGGAATCGGCGGGAATTTGTAGTTCCACCATAGCTGACCAAAAACAAGCTATATTTTATAATTTTTAAACCAAATTCCTCGTATTTTTGGCTTGATGAAATCAGAAAGGTAATTTACAATCAACTTAATTTTGACAAAATATAGACCATGCACTGGGTTCCTTCAATTTACATGACGATAGCTTCTGTCAAAAAAAATCCCACAATGGCAATTTTAAAATTATTACCGGCTTTTATCACAAATTTTTCACTTTTTTTGAGATTGTAAAGTGGTTCTACGGTCATTAAATATTAATTGGAGTTTAATTTGTTTATAAAATAGTTGTAGGGAGCTACCAACCAAGGTCAAAGTTCCGCATCGGGGAAAGTATGGCGGCTGCACGGCCAGGATCTGGCGTAATTCACGCGCCTCTAGCTCAAAGCGTGACGTCAGATCTTCAGGCTTATCCTAGTTATACGATCCCCGCGCCAGTCGTAAATAATAATAATAATAAATAATAATAATGTGGACTTATATAGCGCACGTATCCACCAAACTGGTGCTCAAGGCGCATTATATTATTACCCCTGCTCATCAGGCTCATAAATCATTCCTGAAACCATCTCAGCTCCCTGGGGAGTATACGTCTCAATTGCTGCCATTACAGCACATATAGGGCTAATAAATCAAACACAACAACCAACTCTGCCCTCACAGGTACCCATTTACCCCTGGGTGGGGAGAAGCAATTATGGTAAAGTGTCTTGCTCAAGGACACAAGCACCATGGTCGCGGTTGGGATTCGAACCCACATTCTGACGACTCAGCCATCAGAACACAAATCAGATGCATTAAACCGCTCGACCATGGCACCCATAAATCACCCACCGTAGCTGGCGCTATACAATTTTGACGATCCAGACTCGGGAAGCAGTTTGACGTTCGTGGGCATGTATGAATGGTGCCCGGCAGCGGCGGTTGGTTTATCGAATCGCAGCGAATCAGCGCTCGCAAGGGGTAAAATCACGAGTAACATCTTGCACCAAGACTAATATGTCGGCTGACAACTTATTTATCGTGAATCAGTAACTACTCGTAAATGTGTTACTACTCGTAAATGCGTTACTACTCGCGGCGGGACGATTTTACTCGAGTAGTATACCACAGCGTATACCACAGCGTATACCACATGCTGCCACGGTGTAGGCTATGTATTGTACATACAGTATACATTCATGCATTGTATTTGTACACTGTGGTGATTCTAAAAATCCATGTACACGTGTCGGCTGACAACTACGAATCGTGGAATCAGTAGGTACCCGTGAATGTGTTACTACTCATGAGTACTTTTGCGGTAATCGTGGCGGGACGATTACTCGAATAGTTAAATGCGCGAGTACGAGTAACGAGTAGGCCTACGATTAGTAATTACTACTCGCGAGTACTTGAGTAATCGCACTACTCCTCCAGCACTAATTATGCCTCATGAATATACATATGGATCCGTGCACCGGGTGTGCAATGTGCAATGGGAGTTCGGAAAGCTATTAAGTGGGCAAAATTATGCAACAAAAATCATTCCGACGCACCTTGGTCAAGGCTAGACCAATAGGGAAAGCTTTTCTCACGAAATCTATTGCTAACTTAATTCATTGGGCTCCATGACAAAATCTCCATTTTCAAGGGCTTATGAAGGTTGATTCCACATAAATCTAATACAGACAAAGAAGGCTTCAACAAGTTTAAAATGTAGGCCTACGTCACGTGAGTCAAACAGATAATAAACAGCCAAATCAAGTAATTATTGGAAAATAAGTTGGTGTTGCACGTACGTAAAATATGTATGCAGGCTCATAATCTGTCGGAGTCATTACTATGGGTGGGCGTGGCTTACGGTTTCAGGCTTATTCATAACATGTCCGCCAATAAGAATACATGAAATTTACGAATGGCAATTAAGATTGCACAATACACGATTTTAATATTTCTAATTCAACTAATCTAAACATAGAAATGTTCTATTTAGAAACCATGTTTATATGTTAGTTTGTCAAATGCAATATCATAAAAGTTGAGACTTGCCATTTTCCAGCAGTTTCCAACAATAGTAATTAAACAAAGGTTCAATAAAATCATTGACTAACAACGTATGCATTTTGGTAAAATTCTGTCATAACTGAATTAAACTCTGAAGGCAGATAAAACTAATTCACGGATAAATCGACATGGATCAGTGGGATAATTTAAACAAAAACGGTACTTTGCACTTTTCTCCCAAATGTATTACCCAATTTATCTGAACATGTGTTCAGGTATAGGTTTAACACCATTTAACTTGATATTCTATAATAAGATGTTGTACATATGCTGATGATTTTCATACAGTATTTTACATACACATGCTGCGTTGATGGGGACATGTATCACTGATCTCTGTACTAATTGGATTGGAAATGCCAGGCGCTGATTGACTGAAGCTAGTCTGTTAGGCCATCTTTTGTTTCCCAAAAACTATGCGGTTAAGTGTAATTAATAATTGATTTCAAAGTAGTTTCAAACGACTCGGCATATGCTGTACATACATTACATAATAAAAATCGGCTTTACATTCTGCAGGTATAATTAGGAACCATTGAACTTCGGATCGACACTCATTGTTGGACCAAATTGACAATGGCCAAGTCGGCGTTGAACAACAAATCCAGTTGGACTGGTCCCGTTTTTATCATATCATGATCCATATCAACGATAAAGGCAGGCACCGGGCGTACCATTCAAGGGATTCCATTGATACCATGCAACCGAAAAGTTGTGACATCACGCTTCGAGTGCTCGCGAAACTGAGATCCGTTATTTGGCGTCTTTCGTGAGCCTCGAAGTGTGACGTCGAGATCTTCGGGCTATCAATCAAGTCCGAGTATAGAGATCTTAATGTAATTAGTACTCTAGAGAGGGCGCCAAGTTGCTAATTATTTGGGGATGGCAAGCACTTCGCTTTTTGCAGAATGTTTTCCTTATGGAAGTACTTAATGATGTCAAAGAGCAACGTAGCCACTTCTGCAGAGGGTCAGGAAAGATACCCCGATGTAGAGGCCGATCAGCCCGCCGAGATTACCTTCAAGAAGACTCTGGAAACTTTGGAAGAAAAAATACATGAAAATTTAAAAAGGCAGTCTAAGGACTTTGTGGTGCGCGGTCGTACTTGTTGGGTTTCGTTTGTCATTCAATTAATTGGGACAACTTTAAACACAGAACAGGGAAATGACCTACTAACGATTTCAACAAGACGAACAAGTACACGTAATTTTATTATAAAAGCACACTCAAATTTCCTCATAATTAAGTCTTTTTATTCTGATAATTTCCGCATTCAATTATTTTGTCCGAGAATAAACTCTGGCTTTTCCAATCACTGACACGCTGACACGTTATTCAAACACCCTGTCTGAGCATTATTTTATCGATGCACACGTTAACTACGCCAACAAACAACTAACTGCTTGCTAGATTGCGAGGTGCTGCACATTGTGCGTGCGGCGGGAAAATACATGCGTTACACAAATGCACACAATACATCCCATGTCGTGCGACCCAGGTCAGTAACTGTGCCACCAGACGGCTATTTCGCCACATTGTGTACTAAAACTGTCAGGAAACCAACTTAACTTTTTGTAATATCAATACACTGCAAGAGATACGAACTGAATACAAATAATATGACAGGTGTCCAAACGAAAAGTACATGATACATTAAAGGGAAATTTTACAACTTTATGCACTGGGGCGCTCTTTGAGTTTGGCAATCACAGTGCATCAAAATGAAGAAACTTCAAATTCAAAATACTGTAGTATCAATGTCTATTTATACACTCTGAATAATTTCAGTTGATATTTATACATTTCATTTGAAGGACGATACATGTGGTCTATGTCAGTAATAAATCTGATCTCGACCCAGTATAGACTAAAATATTATATGAGGTACAAAAATAAACTGAATAGAGTCTTTTTGACGGATACCTATTAAATGGGCGAGAGTTTTGACCAATACATGTCTGGTTATGTGGTGGTCTTTTCTTTAATAATAATCTTCTGGGGGCGCCCTCAATAGTTAATATCAAGAGATAAATCCTGACTGACCGTGTAGAGAGGCGACTCCTTGATGGACTGGTAGTTCAGTTCTTCGAAATAAACACGAAGTCGGACGAGGTTTTTCCTACAACAAAATAAATTGTGGATATGAAGTTCACTTTGAGTTTTTGAGGGATCGTGTGTGGTAGGTGTAAAAGATTTGGGTTTAAAATTCACAAAATTACGAGATTAATTTTATTGAGCCTCAACTCATTTAAAAGTTGTCAATTCAGTTAGATTCCATCAATCATAGCGACTTTCACTACTTGACCTGGTTGATTCATCTGTTTTTGAAATCTTGGCTGCAAATGCACTATCTGGATTTTCAGAGAAAGACGCCTTTGAAGATGTTCCTGTTTGCCGAAAATAAATGACATAATTATCATAAGGTGGTTAATGTATATTCACAATGCGCGATTCTGTTATTTGTATCAGCCAACATTTATATACACATTTATTAATTTCAGTTGAGCATACAAGTGTTGCTTTCCATAGATAATACTATTTTGAGTGTAGCACATACGGACAAAATCTACAGGCGGCTCATATGGAAAATCAAACCTCAGTCCTCCAGTTATTGGTGCAGACTCTTGCCCGAGTCGTTTGTGTGATCATTCTCCCACTGACATTTCTGAAAGCACCGCATAAGCTTCGTGCAACACTTGGCACTCTTGCCGCGGTGAAATGCACTTCGGCTCCAGAGTTCCCGCCTTTCTGCAGCGCTTCTTTATGGACAGATTACAAGTGAGTATTACTGCTAACAATAGGGTTCTTATGTCGTCAGGTGTTTTCTAAGACCTAGAAGCACCTGAAACCAGTTTTGGATTCCTTAGAGGGTCTACATTAAGGATTTACATGTTTACACCCTTTGGCAGCCATTTTGAAAATGGCGGGAAAATATACTTTTGTCCATAACTCCAAAAATATATACAGGCTATAGTTTACATTTTAGTATGTTTCACATATTTTATGGGTCGGGGATTCCCCCAACAAATCACTGATAATTGAGAAAAATTCGTTGTTAGTACAAAACTGAGGCACGCCCATTTTGTATGATATGTTATGCCTCTTTATGCTTATAGCTTAGTATATAGGCTATACATTTTTATCACTATTTTATGGGTCAGGATTCCAAAAAGATCAGTGACAATTGAGAAAAATTCATTGTTAGGTACAAAACTGAGGCTATTCCATTTTAGATGATATGTTATGCCTCTTTATGCTTATAGCTTAGTATATAGGCTATAGTATAGGTTACATTTTATCACTATTTTTATGGGTTGGGGTTAAAAAAATCAATACAATT
>CM055819.1:57585056-57620411 GCA_029582265.1 Zoroaster sp. YZ-2022 | reverse complement strand
TCAATGGTGATATAACCTCATCATGTGGGGTATTATTTTCAGTCACCGAATTAATCTGAAACTTGGGTAACTGGATTCCATGCCCTGCTGACTGCGACGATATTGTCATTCACAAAAATATTCTGACTATAACATGCTTACCGGCATAAGGGATAGTGAATGTGCACGTGTTGCGCTGGTCACAGTATCTTTTGCAATCAATGTAACCTGTGTAGATCCTATAGGAAGAGACTTCCTGATGTATAATCAGATGTCAACGTAGGCACACTTCCATCATTATCACTCAGACTAATGGGCTCAAATGTCACATTTCTAGTAGATACTCCAGCATCTGTTGAGTTGCTTATGTTCATCGGACACTCAAGAACAGGTTTCTCCAAATCTGAAGAAAAAAATGTATTTCATTTTAATGGTTCCTAAATACTAAATACATATGAAATGTTTTCATTCTCACATGATTTCATATAGTTATGAGTATAATCTCACATCATACAAGTGTTCTCATGCAAGTGGTGAGTGTGACACCCCGCCAATAATTGTTCTCAGTTGGCATTTAGAGCCATTGAGCGACTTTACAGAGTGTCCATTTTTGGGTAGAAACCAAGTAAATTTGTTTGGTCATATTAGAGTTGTATCGGTAAATTTACCAGCAAAAATGTTTTGCACCCCCCAACTCTGATGTCAGTCGGCAAATTGGCTCCACACCCCCCCCCCCCCAAAGAAAATGCCTTCGCTACGCCCCTGTCACTAGGCTTTTTTGGGATTCCAAAGTAAATCAAGTTTGGTGTAGATATGTGAAGTATGTTTTCTTGTTGAAACCAAATGTGACCCACAAACAAATTAATGAACAGATGTGAATAATAATGTTTATATAAACGCACACATCGTACCCTTGTCATTTCATTGCTGGAACATACACCACGTATCATCCACTAGTTTTGCCAGCAGAGCATGTAAGAGCATACAAAGGCAAGGGAGCCCAATTTTATGCATTCTTAAAAACCAACAAATATGATAATGTAGGAACAATATATAAGGCCTACAGAAATTATCCATACATCAAACTACATAGATTATTTAATACATAATTATATTCTTTTAATTATATTCTTTTAATCCCCTGCCGAGCCCCAATAGGTTATTCCTTTATATGACAATGTATTCTGACAACCGAGAAATAAGTAGTTAACCTGTAAAATTAAAGTTTAATATATTTATCTTAATAAATCTCTGATGCAACACAAATATGACCAAGTAATACTAATTGCGATGACACCATGTGAAATTCTCTATTGAGTAGTAATTAGTTCTGAAAAGAACTGGAGGTTCTTAATATATGACTTAAATATGACTGACCTTCAACTTTCTCGTTACAGTAACATTACACATGTAGCTGTTTCTACACGGTCCATTGCAGTGTACACAAAGTCAGTGGATCCAACTGCATGCACAGTGTTATTGGCTGGTGATGTGGTAATGGTAACATCTTCACCAGAATTGTCAATCACATCAGATGGATATGGAAGGATAACTGTTGCAGTTGGCTGTGTGTCATCGGTTTGTACATTGAAGCTAGATGGACACGTCATATTGGGAGATTCCATATCTGGTTCAATACAAAATAGCATGATTAGAACAATGTGAAATGCTGTCATTCCTGTATAAACACTCTTATAGAATCAGTTACTACAGAATGAGTCTGATTGATGCCATCCTGGCTGCTTTGATAACAGAATATATGACTTACCGCCAAGAGGATTATTTGTTCCCATTTGTTATAACTCATTGGTTTACACCATAAACAAAACTGTACATACCTTGAATTGTGATGGTAAAAGTACAGTTTCCGATATTATTAGCATTGTCTGTTGCACTGAAAGTCACTCGTGTTGGACCAATGGGAAATGCACTTCCTGAGACACTAACTGATGTGGCAGTGATGACGGTGTCTACATTATCAGTAACATTAGCTGTACTGAAGGGCACATTGGCTGTAGGTAATCCAGTATCTGTAGTCATGTTGATATCAGCTGGACATGTCAACATTGGCTTCTCTTGGTCTGTCAAGGAAGAATATTGACAAGTTAGAATATTGGATTGATTAATCATCCATTTATACCTACTCAAACATTTAATTATTACCACTGGCCTACTGAGTTATTGTTACACCTGATGAAACAGTTTGACTTACCAACAACAGTCACAGTGAAATTACAAGTCGCTTCATTGCCAGCCATATCCGTTGCCATGACAATGACCAGGGTTGGCCCAAGTGTAAATACTGTATTGTTGCCAGCGGGTTACTTGAGATGTTATCCTACCATTATGTTAGTCTGTTGCTGTTACTTGAGGTAGGATGACTGTGGTTGTGTTTTGATTTGAAGCAGTTGGTACCGACAGACTGTTGGGACAAGTCACTACTGGAACCTCCTTATCTGCAAAAATTGAAATTTAACATTTAAAAACTTGTTCCATTAAATGAAATTTTATTTAGATCCACATTTCTTCAAATATCCATGCTTCTTTAAAAATGTTTAAAATAAACATCCTAAGTTCATCATACGAAGTTCAGTGAGTCGACGTGAGTCGACGTGGGGGTGTGTGGGGGGCTGTGGAAGTTGTGCTAAAGACACCTTACCAATAATTGTACCTCTCTCAGTTGGCATTTAGAGCCATTGAGCGACTTTACAGAGTGTCCATTTTTGGGTAGAAACCAAGTAAATTTGTTTGGTCATATTAGAGTTGTATCGGTAAATTTACCAGCAAAAATGTTTTGCACCCCCCCAACTCTGATGTCAGTCGGCAAATTGGCTCCACCCCCCCCCCAAGAAAATGCCTGTCTACACCCCTGTTCACTAGGCTTTGGGATCTCCAAAGTAAATCAAGTTTGGTGTAGATATGTGAAGTATGTTTTCTTTGTTGAAACCAAATGTGACCACCATAAACAAATTAATGAACAGATGTGAAGGCTAATAATGTTTATATACGTCACATCGTACCCTTGTTACTCATTTCTTATTGGAGGAACATACAATTACATCATCCACTAGTTTTGCCAGCAAGCAGAGTAGCATGTAAGAGCATACAAAAGGCAAGCTTTGAGCCCAATTTATGCATTCTTAAAAAAAAACCAACAAAATATGATAATGTAGGAACAATATATAAGGCCCTTACAGAAATTATCCATACATCAAACTACACAATTATTTACACATACATAATATATCTTTTAATTATATTCTTTAACTTCATGAGAGCCCCAATAAGTTATTCCTTTATATGACTGACAACCAAGAAATAAGTACAGTTAACCTGTAAAATTAAAGTTTAATATATTTATCTAAATAAATATCTGATGCAACACAAATATGACCAAGTAATACTAATTGCGGTGACACCATGTGAAATTCTCTATTGAGTAGTAATTAGTTCTGAAAAGAACTGGAGGTTCTTAATATGAGTTAAATATGACTGACCTTCAACTGTTACAGTGACATTACACATGTAGCTGTTTCCATACTTGTCCATTGCAGTGTACACAAAGTCAATGGATCCAACTGCATGCACAGTGTTATTGGCTGGTGATGTGGTCACGGTAACATCTTCACCAGAATTGTCAATCACATCAGATGGATATGGAAGGATAACTGTTGTAGTTGACTGTGTGTCATCGGTTGGTACATTGAAGCTAGATGGACGGTTATCGCCATATTGGGAGAGATTCCATATCTGGTTCAATACAAAATAGCATGATTAGAACAATGTGAAATGCTGTCATTCCTGTATAAACACTCTTATAGAATCAGTTACGACAGAATGAGTCCGATTGATGTCATCCTGGCTGCTTTGATAACAGAATATGACTTACCGCCAAGAGGATTATTTGTTCCAGTTTGTTATAATTCATTGGTTTACACCATAAACAAAACTGTACATACCTTGAATTGTGATGGTAAAAGTACAGTTTCCGATATTGTTAGCATTGTCTGTTGCACTGAAAGCCACTTGTGTTGGACCAATGGGAAATGCACTTCCTGAGACATTAACTGATGTGGCAGTGATGACGGTGTCTACATTGTCAGTAACATTAGCTGTACTGAAGGGCACATTGGCTGTAGGTAATCCAGTAGCTGTAGTCATGTTGATATCAGCTGGACATGTCAACATTGGCTTCTCTTGGTCTGTCATGGAAGAATATTGACCAAGTTAGAATATTGACCAAGTTAGAATATTGGACTGATTAATCATCCATTTATACCTAATCAAACATTTAGTAATTACCATTGGCCTACAAATGATAAAACATTGTTTGAATTACCAACGACAGTCACAGTGAAATTACAAGTTGCTTCATTGCCAGCCATATCCGTTGCCATGACAATGACCAGGGTTGGCCCAAGTGTAAATACTGTATTGTTGCCAGGGTTACTTGAGATGTTAACTACCATTATGTTGTCAATTACTGTTACTTGGGGTAGGGATTGAATGTAGTTGTGTTTTTGATTTGGAAGCAGTTGGAAAATACTGAGCAGACTGTTGGGACAAGTCATCATTGAACCTCCTTATCTGCAAAAAATGAAACTGAACAATTAAAAACTTGTTCCCTTAAATGAAATTTTATTTAGATCCATATTTCTTCAAATATCCACGCTTCTTTAAAAGGTTTAAAATAAACATCCTAAGTTCATCATAATGAAAGTTCATGGTGAGCTCCACGCTGGTTTATCGGGATTCACTAGGCAGGGCTGCAGCGAGGGGGGTGGGGTGTGTGGGGTGTGGGGTGTGTGGGGTGTGTGGCTGGGGACACCCTGCCAATAATTGTTCTCAGTTGGCATTTAGAGCCATTGAGCGACTTTACAGAGTGTCCATTTTTGGGTAGAAACCAAGTAAATTTGTCTGGTCATATTAGAGTTGTATCAGTAAATTTACCAGCAAAAATGTTTTGCACCCCCCAACTCTGATGTCAGTCAGCAAATTGGCTCCACACCCCCCCCAAAGAAAATGCTCTCACATGCCCCTGTCATCAGCTTTTTGGATTCTGGTAGCAACTGCTTGGTGTAGATATGTGAAGTATGTTTGTTAGTCCAAATGTGACACACAAACAAATTAATGAACAGATGTGAATAATAATGTTTATATAAACGCACACATCGTCCCCTTGTCATTTCATTGTAGGAACATACACCACGTATCATCCACTAGTTTTGCCAGCAGAGCATGTTAGAGTATACAAAGGCAAGGGAGCCCAATTTTATGCATTCTTAAAAACCAACAAATATGATAATGTAGGAACAATCTATAAGGCCTACAGAAATTATCCATACAGCAAACTACATAAATTATTTAATACATAATTATATTCTTTTAATCCCCTGCCGAGCCCCAATAAGTTATTCCTTTATATGATAATGTATTCTGACAACCAATAGTCAAGTATGCTAACCTGTAAAATTAAAAGTCATCATATTTATTCTAACAACATCTGATGCAACAGCAACATGATTCAAGTAATACTAATTGGATGACACCATGTGAAATTCTCTATTGAGTAGTAATTAGTTCTGAAAAGAACTGAGGTTCTAATATATGACTTAAATATGACTGACCTTCAACTGTCAAGCAGTGACATTACACGTGAGTTGTCGCATATTTGTCCATTGTAGTGTACATATTGTGTCAATGGATCCAACTGTATGCACAGTAAGTGGTTGGCTGGTGATGTGGTCACGGTAACATTTTCACCAGAATTGTCAATCACATCAGATGGATATGGAAGGATAACTGCCGTAGTTGACTGTAGTGTCGTCGGTTGATTACATTGAAGCCAGATGGACACGCCATATTGGGAGAGATTCTATATCTGGTTCAATATAAAATAGTATGATTAGAATAATGTGAAATGCTGTCATTCCTGTATAAACACTCTGAGAATCAGTTACTACAGAATGAGTCTGATTGATGCCATCCTACTGCTTTGATAACAGAATATATGACTTTACCGCCAAGAGGATTATTTGTTCCGTTTGTTATAATTCATTGGTTTACACCATAAACAAAACCAGACATATATTCAAGTTAACTGTACATACCTGAATTGTGATGGTAAAAGCACAGTTTCGGATATTGTTAGCATTGGGTATTGCACGGAAAGTCACTCTGTGTTGGACCAATGGGAAATGCACTTCCTGAGACATTAACTGATGCTGGCAGTATATTGCAGTGTTCACATTGTCAGCAACATTAGCTGTACTGAAGGACACATTGGTTGTAGGTAATCCAGCAAATAGAATGTTGATATCATTGAAGGACATGTCAACATTGGCTTCTCTTGGTCTGTCAATGAAGAATATTGACCAAGTTAGAATATTGTATGTGTCTAATCATCCATTTATACCTAACAGTTAATACTATTGGCCCATTGAGTTATTGTTACAAATGATAAAACATCGTTTGACTTTACCAACGACAGTCACGGTGAAATTACATGTTGCTTCTTTACTACACATATCTGTTGCTGTTACAATGACCAGGGTTGGGCCAGTGAAACACCGTTTGTTGTCAGGTTACCAAGATGTTAACCGTCATTGTGTTGTCCGCTAGCTGTTACTTGTGGGTGGTGATGAATGTAATGTTTTTGACTTCTGGATCAGTTGGTATATTTAATAATGATGGGACTGGAGCCACTATTGGAAATCCTTCCTTATCTGCAAAACCAAAATTTTAAATTTTAACAAACTTCACCTGAATCCATTAAATGAAATTTTATACAGAATATATATCTTAAATATCCATGCTACTTCACTCAGAACTGTCAGATCCGGCTAATGAAGGTTTCATTTCGAACCCTGTTGAGTCTGCAGTATTCGATCAGGTCACCAGGTAGTCGAGCCAGCTGCTAAATCGGTCATCAGGGCAGTTGAAAATGTGTCAAATGGGAGATGCCTAAAAGTATATCCAATTAGTTAACAGGGCCCACATATGAAGTCAGAGTAGACCATTGTTGCAAATGATGAAACATAGTTTGACTTACCAACATAATACGGTCACGTGAAATTACAAGTTGTCTTCCAGCCATATCGGCTGAAATGACCATGGCCAGTGCAACGCATGGTTCCAGGGTTTTGAGATGTTAATCCATTATGTTGTCTGTTGCTGTTACTGGGTAGGATACTGTGCCGGTTTTGATTTGGATCGTTGCACAGACGATGTTGGGACAAATGACACGATCATCCATATTAAAAGAACATGGTTTAAATGGTTTAAATGATTTAAATAGAACATATCTATCTTATTTTCATGCATCATTTCATTTCCAAATAGTAAGAACAAAACATGAAACATCCGTCCTGGTTGATAAAGTAGTAGAAAAGCAAGGGAGCCCTTGTATCCATTAACAATAAAATGGGGGGGGGGGGGGGGGGGGGGGGGGGGGGGGGGGGGGGGGGGGGGGGGGGGGGGGGGGGGGGGGGGGGGGGGGGGGGGGGGGGGGGGGGGGGGGGGGGGGGGGGGGGGGGGGGGGGGGGGGGGGGGGGGGGGGGGGGGGGGGGGGGGGGGGGGGGGGGGGGGGGGGGGGGGGGGGGGGGGGGGGGGGGGGGGGGGGGGGGGGGGGGGGGGGGGGGGGGGGGGGGGGGGGGGGGGGGGGGGGGGGGGGGGGGGGGGGGGGGGGGGGGGGGGGGGGGGGGGGGGGGGGGGGGGGGGGGGTGGGGGGGGGGGGGGGGGGGGGGGGGGGGGGGGGGGGGGGGGGGGGGGGGGGGGGGGGGGGGGGGGGGGGGGGGGGGGGGGGGGGGGGGGGGGGGGGGGGGGGGGGGGGGGGGGGGGGGGGGGGGGGGGGGGGGGGGGCGGGGGGGGGGGGGGGGGGGGGGGGGGGGGGGGGGGGGGGGGGGGGGGGGGGGGGGGGGGGGGGGGGGGGGGGGGGGGGGGGGGGGGGGGGGGGGGGGGGGGGGGGGGGGGGGGGGGGGGGGGGGGGGGGGGGGGGGGGGGGGGGGTTTTTTTTTTTTTTTTTTTTTTTTTTTTTTTTTTTTTTTTTTTTTTTTTTTTTTTTTTTTTTTTTTTTTTTTTTTTTTTTTTTTTTTTTTTTTTTTTTTTTTTTTTTTTTTTTTTTTTTTTTTTTTTTTTTTTTTTTTTTTTTTTTTTTTTTTTTTTTTTTTTTTTTTTTTTTTTTTTTTTTTTTTTTTTTTTTTTTTTTTTTTTTTTTTTTTTTTTTTTTTTTTTTTTTTTTTTTTTTTTTTTTTTTTTTTTTTTTTTTTTTTTTTTTTTTTTTTTTTTTTTTTTTTTTTTTTTTTTTTTTTTTTTTTTTTTTTTTTTTTTTTTTTTTTTTTTTTTTTTTTTTTTTTTTTTTTTTTTTTTTTTTTTTTTTTTTTTTTTTTTTTTTTTTTTTTTTTTTTTTTTTTTTTTTTTTTTTTTTTTTTTTTTTTTTTTTTTTTTTTTTTTTTTTTTTTTTTTTTTTTTTTTTTTTTTTTTTTTTTTTTTTTTTTTTTTTTTTTTTTTTTTTTTTTTTTTTTTTTTTTTTTTTTTTTTTTTTTTTTTTTTTTTTTTTTTTTTTTTTTTTTTTTTTTTTTTTTTTTTTTTTTTTTTTTTTTTTTTTTTTTTTTTTTTTTTTTTTTTTTTTTTTTTTTTTTTTTTTTTTTTTTTTTTTTTTTTTTTTTTTTTTTTTTTTTTTTTTTTTTTTTTTTTTTTTTTTTTTTATTTTTTTTTTTTTTTTTTTTTTTTTTTTTTTTTTTTTTTTTTTTTTTTTTTTTTTTTTTTTTTTTTTTTTTTTTTTTTTTTTTTTTTTTTTTTTTTTTTTTTTTTTTTTTTTTTTTTTTTATTTTTTTTTTTTTTTTTTTTTTTTTTTTTTTTTTTTTTTTTTTTTTTTTTTTTTTTTTTTTTTTTTTTTTTTTTTTTTTTTTTTTTTTTTTTTTTTTTTTTTTTTTTTTTTTTTTTTTTTTTTTTTTTTTTTTTTTTTTTTATTCTTTTAATCAACCTCCGAGCCCCCCCCCCCCTTTTTTTTTTTTTTTTTTTTAAATTAAAGTTTAATATATTTATCTTAATAAATATCTGATGCAACACAAATATGACCAAGTAATACTAATTGCGATGACACCATGTGAAATTCTCTATTGAGTAGTAATTAGTTCTGAAAAGAACTGGAGGTTCTTAATATATGACTTAAATATGACTGACCTTCAACTGTTACAGTGACATTACACATGTAGCTGTTTCCATACTTGTCCATTGCAGTGTACACAAAGTCAATGGATCCAACTGCATGCACAGTGTTATTGGCTGGTGATGTGGTAACGGTAACATCTTCACCAGAATTGTCAATCACATCAGATGGATATGGAAGGATAACTGTTGCAGTTGGCTGTGTGTCATCGGTTGGTACATTGAAGCTAGATGGACACGTCATATTGGGAGATTCCATATCTGGTTCAATACAAAATAGCATGATTAGAACAATGTGAAATGCTGTCATTCCTGTATAAACACTCTTATAGAATCAGTTACTACAGAATGAGTCTGATTGATGTCATCCTGGCTGCTTTGATAACAGAATATATGACTTACCGCCAAGAGGATTATTTGTTCCTGTTTGTTATAATTCATTGGTTTACACCATAAACAAAACCAGACACATATCTGGGTTAACTGTACATACCTTGAATTGTGATGGTAAAAGTACAGTTTCCGATATTATTAGCATTGTCTATTGCACTGAAAGTCACTTGTGTTGGACCAATGGGAAATGCACTTCCTGAGACATTAACTGATGTGGCAGTGATGACGGTGTCTACATTGTCAGTAACATTAGCTGTACTGAAGGACACATTGGCTGTAGGTAATCCAGCAGCTGTAGTCATGTTGATATCAGCTGGACATGTCAACATTGGCTTCTCTTGGTCTGTCAATGAAGAATATTGACCAAGTTAGAATATTGTATAAATTAATCATCCATTTATACCTAATAGTTATTACCATTGGCCTACTGAGTTATTGTTACAAATGATAAAACATCGTTTGACTTACCAACGACAGTCACGGTGAAATTACAAGTTGCTTCATTGCCAGCCATATCTGTTGCCATGGCAATGACCAGGGTTGGCCCGAGTGCAAACACTGTGTTGTTGTCAGGGTTACTCATGATGTTAACCGTCATTGTGTTGTCCGTTGCTGTTACTTGGGGTAGGATGAATGTAGCCGTGTTTTGACTTGGATCAGTTGGTACAGAATAATTGATGGGACAAGTCACTATTGGAACTTCCTTATCTGCAAAAACCAAAATTTTAAATTTTTAACAAACTTCACTCAGTCCATTAAATGAAATTTTATATAGAATATATATTTCTGCAAATATCCATGCTACTTCATCAGAATCTGTCAGATCCTGGCTAATGAAGGCTCTATTTCGAACCCTGTTGAGTCTGCAGTATTCGATCAGGTCACCAGGTAGTCGAGCTGCAGCTGCGAAACTCGATCATCAGGGCAGTTGAAAAATGTGTCAAATGGGAGATGCCTAAAAAAGTATATCCAATTAGTTAATAGGCCTACATATGAAGTCAGAGTAGACCATTGTTACAAATGATGAAACATAGTTTGACTTACCAATGACAGTCACGGTGAAATTACAAGTTGCTTCATTGCCAGCCATATCCGTTGCCGTGACAATGACCAGGGTGGGCCCGAGTGCAAACGCTGTATGGTTGCCAGGGTTACTTGAGATGTTAACTACCATTATGTTGTCTGTTGCTGTTACTTGGGGTAGGATGACTGTAGCCGTGTTTTGATTTGGATCAGTTGGTACTGACAGACTGATGTTGGGACAAATGACTACTGGATCATCCATATCTACAAAAAAGAAACATGGTTTAACATGGTTTAACATGGTTTAACATAGAACATATCTAGTCTTATTTTTCATGCATGCAATTTCAGTTTTCCTAAAAAATGAAGTCAAGAACAAAAACATGAAATCATCCGTTCCTGGTTGATAAAGTGATGTCAGAAATTTATTGCCAAGTGTGCCAGCCTGCTTGTAATCCATATGATAGCATTGTACTCCAAATGCGTACACGCACTGAGCATTGATGGTTACTATTCAATGCTTCTGCCCACCTGAGTGGACGTCTATTTCAAAGTTTTGTACAGATCAACCTCAGCCCCGAGGCATTCAAGCTTGTTATGGGTTCAGATCAACCTCAGCCTCAAGGCTTTCAAGCTTAGTTCAGATCAACCTCAGCCTCAAGGCTTTCAAGCTTGGTACGGTTCAGATCAACCTCAGCCTCAAGGCTTTCAAGCTTGGTACGGTTCAGATCAACCTCAGCCTCAAGGCTTTCAAGCTTGGTACGGTTCAGATCAACCTCAGCCTCAAGGCTTTCAAGCTTGGTACGGTTCAGATCAACCTCAGCCTCAAGGCTTTCAAGCTTGGTACAGTTCAGATCAACCCCAGCCTGAAGGCTTTCAAGCTGATGGTACGGTTCAGATCAACCTCAGCCTCAAGGCTTTCAAGCATGGTATGGTTCAGATCAACCTCAGCCTCATCAAGGCTTTCAAGCTTGGTACGGTTCAGATTAACCTCAGCCTCATCAAGGCTTTCAAGCTTGGTATGGGTTCAGATCAACCTCAGCCTCAAGGCTTTCAAGCTTGGTACAGTTCAGATCAACCTCAGCCTCAAGGCTTTCAAGCATGGTATGGTTCAGATCAACCTCAGCCTCATCAAGGCTTTCAAGCTTGGTACGGTTCAGATCAACCTCAGCCTCATCAAGGCTTTCAAGCTTGGTACGGTTCAGATTAACCTCAGCCTCATCAAGGCTTTCAAGCTTGGTATGGGTTCAGATCAACCTCGGCCTCAAGGCATTCAATCTTGGTATGGTTCAGATCAACCTCAGCCTCAAGGCTTTCAAGTTTGGTACGGTTCAGATCAACCTCAACCTCAGCCTCAAGGCTTTCAAGCTTGGTTCAGTTCAGATCAACCTCAGCCTCAAGGCTTTCAAGTTTGGTACGGTTCAGATCAACCTCAGCCTCAAGGCTTTCAAGCTTGGTTCAGTTCAGATCATCAGCCTCAAGGCTTTCAAGCTTGGTATGGGTTCAGATCAACCTCAGCCTCAAGGAATTCAATCTTGGTACGGTTCAGATCAACCTCAGCCTCAAGGCTTTCAAGCTTGGTTCAGTTCAGATCAACCTCAGCCTCAAGGCTTTCAAGCTTGGTACAGTTCAGATCAACCTCAGCCTCAAGGCTTTCAAGCTTGGTTCAGTTCAGATCATCAGCCTCAAGGCTCATTACCGAAAGAAACTCATCCCTAAAAATGCCTTTAATCATTTAAAACTACTGTGTCCATGTAGAATGGTTGATTATTCTTTCATGTCACTTTTGATCTTTGTACACTCGTTTGAATGAACATACGCTCTCTTACTGTAAAAGAGTGAAAACCACTCTTTTAAAGAACTATATGGTGGACAAGTCTTTTTCGAGTGTCAAACCCACTCTGATTCGATTGAAAAATACAGTAAAAAGCTACCAATTCACTCTTTATACACTACTAATTTTATTCTTTATCCAATCCCAAAAAACTTGTCCGCCATATAGCTCTTTGAAAGAGTGGTTTTCACTCGTTTACATTAAGAGAGCAGGGGTGAAGCAAAGAGCGATGAACAAATTAACTGAGATTGTCTAGATTATGGGATATAAATGATCAAGGTTTGACATTATTGCTACAATATAATTGCAGAATATTAGAAGATGCTACAAATATATAATTACCTCTCACTGTGATGTTAAATGAGCATCTATTCTCATTATATGCTTCATCATGAATAACGATGGTGACCACGTGCCAACCGATATGAAAGTTGTCACCTGGTTCATTGGTTGCCAGCATTTCCAAAGAACCACCAGAGTTATCACTGGTAGTCAGTAGTGGCCAAGACACTTTAGCTGAATATGACAGTGGGTCAGTTGCCTGGACAATGCTATCTGGACATCTAATGGAAGGTACTTCATTATCTAGTGGAGAAAAGTCAGAAGAAATTCTATTATATAAATACTTCCTTAGAAAATAAAACTGACAATAAATACTACCAACTACCAGACTGAGGGATCTCCTATATCCTAAGTCAACCACCCTCCTTCCCCTGTGCTTGTTAACAACTGATTCAGTTCAGTGAGCACACACTCCTCTCCCCCAACCCCTAGGATCAGAGTCTCAACAGTTCCCGCCTGCGCGCCTCAACGAACTAATCCTCCAGCATCCATTCATGGGATGATCCTCCAGCAGCCTACTTAAGCAGCAGCATTTTCCAGAGTTCGGCATTCTCCTGAGGACGATCAGAGCATACTGATCGAAACGTCGAGTTGTACCTCCAGTTCTTTTCAGAACTAATTACTACTCAATTGAGATTCCACATGGTGTCACCGCAATTATTCTTACTTATCATCCTCACCATGCAAAGCTACAAGTTTTACCTAAATACTACCAACCTCAACGTGATGGACATCATGGTTTAGATTCTAAAAGCTAGATAACAGGTGAACACAATCAAATGGTATTAGTGAATAGAGTATTAGCGACCAAAGTAGTTTTAGGTTCAGATTTAAATCATCACCAAGGTGGAAAACACAAGAAATCTATAATCTCCTGAAGAGCTTTTAGGTCATAAGTTATAAATTGCACTTCAAGCTAGAGTCTTGACGGGAAACACTGTCGAAAGACAGACTTTAGACACCCTACCATCCTCGATTCATTGGGTGGAGTCAACAGTAAGTGTGTATTCATTGTCACTATTTTCTCATTAATCACACAATGAAATGGGCTTAAAATTTAACAGGTTGGTGCCCTTGTAGAATTTGATCCATCAGAACCCTTTGAAAGGTTTTGAAAGGTAACGTACTTGCCACAGCGAAGTGCAGTGGTGTTGAGTGGTAATAAATTCACACAGTATATGGTAATATGTTCTACAGTTATTCCACCTTTCAAAAACTGACAGATGGGTTTTGTCAGGTCTGTCAACCCGCTAGCAAAATGGTTTGAGAATAGGAGGTCATATATGCTTAAAGGGACAATATCGTCATGATCAACAGGGCATGGAATTGGAGTGGTTTCAGATTAATTGACTGAAAATAATACCCCTTAAATAAGGTTGTATATTACCGTTGCTGCTGCATCAATGAGCCAGTAAATTTCAGTCACTGTGTTCTTTTTAAACTAGGACACCGATTCCATGCCCTGTTAAAAGTCTGCTCTGATAGTGATGATACTTTTCCTTTAAGTATGAAATATAAGAACAATGATATTTACCAGTAACTGTGACAGTGAATAAGCAACTTCCTCTGCTGTTGTTGTCATCAGTTACTGTGTACCGTACTTCATGTGCACCAATCTGGAATCTTGTGTTAGGCTGAACATTTGATGAAAAACGTGGCACTCCAACTACTGTTGGGGTTAATACAGTAGGTAGATTCCAATAGATGAGTGCAGATGACTGTCCTTGATCAGTGTCTTGGAAGATATTATCGGGACATCTTACTTGTAGGATGGTTGGTTGAGGACCTTTATATCAAGGAGAAACACATATATTACATTTTATTGAATACACGATCATATGTTTTATACTCGGAACATGATGGCCCCCTCTTTTTGTTTAGGCCGGTTTGTATCTGGGGAGTTTTTTTTGTGCATATTTAGGACCCTGGATTTTATGTTCAGTGCTCAGTGAGCGCGGCGTAAGAGCCAGCAGGGATTGGACATGTCACTGGTATGTAAATTTCATAAGATACTTTCAGCGAATGGTAGTGAGCCAATGCATGGGTTTTTATGATTCTGGGGGGAGGGGTTGATGAAAAGCAATTAACGTCACTTTGTCAGTTTTCAATAATAAGAGGCTTGCTTTTTGCTTTGCCTGTGTCATTTCCCAAAGTGACATGGAATACACTTATTGGTGTGAAATGCTCCAAGCAACTTTTTGTACAACTGGCTGGCAACTTTGTGTAAAACATAAAAACTATCTAACAGTTTGTTGTTGTGTTCACAAAAACATTATGAGCATCTGTGTGATGAATCTTTCATGGGTTAGTATGACGATTGGAAACTAGGGTTGAATTGGATGTAGATTACCAATATAGGAATGTTGTACCCTTCCTTTAGAATACCGTGGTGATATTTCAAATATTCCTACCTGGTTGAGTGACTGACTGGGGTTGAAATGGAAGTAGATTATCAATATTCCTATACCTTCCTTTAAGAATACCATGGTGATATTTCAAATATTCCTACCTGGTTGAGTGACTGACTGGGGTTGAAATGGAAGTAGATTATCAATATTCCTATACCTTCCTTTAAGAATACCATGGTGATATTTCAAATATTCCTACCTGGTTGAGTGACTGACTGGGGTTGAAATGGAAGTAGATTATCAATATTCCTATACCTTCCTTTAAGAATACCATGGTGATATTTCAAATATTCCTACCTGGTTGAGTGACTGACTGGGGTTGAAATGGAAGTAGATTATCAATATTCCTATACCTTCCTTTAAGAATACCATGGTGATATTTCAAATATTCCTACCTGGTTGAGTGACTGACTGGGGTTGAAATGGAAGTAGATTATCAATATTCCTATACCTTCCTTTAAGAATACCGTGGTGATATTTCAAATATACCTACCTTGAGTGACTGCTCTCTGTGTTGTTGTTGACACAGTCGATGAAGTAGTAGACGTTGCTATCATAAGAGAGAAAACAAACTTATTAAAATTTCAAGAATAGAAACAAATAGAAAATTTAGAAAAGCACTCTTAGAGCACAAACTTTCGCCAAGCAGAGCTTTTTAAGAGAAAAAAACATTCCTAGAAGTCGTCAATTACCCTATTTGATTATGCTGTACACATAGATAAATAAAAAAAATTAAAAAATTAAATTTTAAAATATCCCCAGGATTTGAACCAGGGTCTGCGACATGACAGCCGTATGTCTAACCTGCCGAGCCACCAACGATTCTTGAAACTTGATGAAAATATTAGGTTATAAGTAAACAGGACATTATATAGTGCACCTCTTTTCAGTTGTACTTATTAGCTCACTGATGCGTGATAGCAATAACGTTAAAAACGTTAGATATGGTCCTAAAAATATACTTTCCTGAAATCAGATCTTCATCAAAATCTAATCGATTTGTCTGTGTAGCAAACTCATGCATATTCAGCAAATTTCACCCGAATCCGTGAAGAACTTTTTGAGATATCTTGTACAGAAGTACACCCACACACATTAAACACGCACCCACACATTCTCAAATATGCATGCTTGTGGAGACATCTATTGTTCTTTCCTTTGTCCCTGTACTTAACAATTTCTCATAGGGTTTGTAGAATTACCACGTGGAGACCAATATTGTTCTTGCCTATCCCTTTTGTTATAGGACTCCACAAGGTAGCGATTATAGAAACATACACACACACACCCACACCGTCTTTTTCCGTAATTGTGGGGACATACACTCGCTTTGAGTTGTGAGGACCAAAACTCTGTAATGAAGGCTTATTCTGAAGCCGTTATGAACACTTATAAGGACAAGAAAAACCTTAAAGATGCACTCTTATCTCTTAAGACCTTTCACCATTAAAGAGGCACTCTTATCTCTTAAGACCTTTCACCATTTTTAGAGAGTTGATGTCATAAGGAAACTAAACAACATAGGTTTTATTATCCTAACCCAAGGTTAAATCTTCTCAGAAGTAATTTTGTCCCAAACCCTTTTGTCGCAAATTCAGAAAACAAATGTCAATGTCACATTTTAAAAATCACGAATCGCAAATCCACGCCCTGTTAATCATGACGATATTGTCCAGTACTGGTAAAAACGTGTGTAAATAACACAGAAAATATCTGCGCTGTTGCATGTGTAAACGTAAAAGAGGCCATTTATTTTCACCAGTGGAGTATGCAGTGCTTCACACATGTGTTGGTCTAAGGGCAACAATTCAAATTAATTGTTTATCACCTGACGCAAGAATTTCATCAATCTATAAGCATTCATATTGACAATAAAACTCATATTTCTGGATAAATTGGTATGACAGCTCTACTATATAATCTCAAGGTTATGGAGTGTCGTGGCCGAGCGGTCTAGCGCACCGAACTCAAGTTCTGGTGTTGCCAGCAGCAGGGTGTGGGTTCGAGCCCCGGTCGTGACACTTGTGTCCTTGAGCAAGGTACTTAACCATAATTGCTTCGTCCTTCGGATGGGACGTAAAGCCGTAGGTCCCGTGTGTTGTATAATGCACGTAAAGTGGATTGTCGTGCGGTCTAGCGCACTGAACTCAAGTTCTGGTGTTGCCAGCAGCAGAGTGTGGGTTCGAGCCCCGGCCGTGACACCTGTGTCCTTGAGCAAGACACTTAACCATAATTGCTTCTCTCCACCCAGGGGTTAAATGGGTACCTGTGAAGGCAGAGATGGTTTGCTCTATATGCGCTAGAAATGGCAGCAATTGAGCTGTATACTCCCCAGGGAGCTGAGATGGTTTCAGGAATGATTTATGAGCCTTATGAGCCTTATGAGCCTTATGAGCAGGGATAATAATATAATGCGCCTTGAGCGCCACTTAGTTGGTGGATACGTGCGCTATATAAATCTATACATTATTATTATTATGGACCAAGTTATTTATGATTATAGCCAACTTGGTCTGGTCTATTACCCAATTAAATTATGGTTGCCCATTAATTAACCCTCCTATGACTGCAAGGGTCAAAATCAGTCAAAATGTTGATATACTTGCCAAATATCTAGTGCATTGTAAAGTCGAACACTGTCAAACCTTACGTGTAGTAAATACATTTACAGGTCAAAATGAGTCGACCGTTTTTGACTGGTAAAAGCATTGTCTGGTATTGTTCAGGGTGGTCAAAATGACAGTAAAACCAGTCAAAAATGCCCCTGTGTGAACATTTGGGTCAACAGTCAAAACAGGCAGTTGACTGATTTTGATCACTATAGCTACTTGCCACTAAAGTGCAGCAATAGTAGGAGGGTTAACGTACTCAAACACTTTGACTTATTACCTGTTGATGTTGTAGTACCAGTGGAATCTGTATAGGAAAGAACAAATATATTGAAATGACTGTGTAATTTATACACTGACTAAGATGGAAAAGAGAATCAATCAGTTCAGTTAATAAATAAATGATTTAATGAATCAATTAATTCACATTTAATCATTGACTTGATGTCAATACTATGCTTATTCAATAGGAAGTTGTAGATCTAGTTTCCGACAATTCCTAACAAATGAAAAATAAACATTATTTATTATATAGAGGAGCAAGCTGAAAGTAAGGTGCTTTAGGTAAAAAAATGTTGTGTTTCTAGTAACCTGACTGACCTAATAATATTCGCAAAAGGTAGAGTCAGGTTTTTTTTCGTTTTTTTTTCAGGATTTGTTTTACTTTTTTTGTAGGTGTGTATAATTGAAACACAGTATTGAGAAAACAAAACAAATTAATTCCATGATCAAATTTGTTTAAAATGTATTTTGAAACATTTGTATATACGTACACAAATAGGCCTATGCACATGCATGTACTGCATATATGTACACGTGCATGCATCAAAAATCCATATAAAAAAATATTAAAAAAGAAAATAAATAAATTCCCTACCCACCTACCCATCATTTTTGTGGACATGTTACCGGAAACACAACATTTATTTTGTTTGGCCTTATCGCCTGTGGACATGCACACCGGTCACGATTCTGCTGTAAAGCCCAAGCGACCAACTATTATTCTCATTCATAAATACCTATTTCAAGTTACTTTTCCAGTGTCATTTTTGTTGACAAAAAGCCACAATAGACATGGGGTCAAATATTTTACATGTACCCATATGTACATCTGTATACTTATCATAGATACACTGCCAAACAATGCTTTTGTGTGATATCTCACAGGATACTCCAACAAAAATATAAACTGATGAATTCTGGCATTTCACCCTCCTATGACTGCAAGGGTCAAAATCAGTCAAAATGTTGATATACTTGCCAAGGTACACTCACTGGCCAAAAGTATTGCAACATGCTCAAAATAGCACTTTACAGTAACAGGTGAGATGATCATTTAATCCGATTTCATCGATCGTGTATTACATAGCAAGAACAGTAAAAAAGAACATTGACTTCAAAACACAGGCACTGTCAAGAAGTCTTAAGTAGTGTAAATAAAATAAAATAAATTATTGTAACACAGTTCTCCAAACTGAACTTTGGTGTGAATTTCAATGTTGCAATACTTATGGCCAGTGAGTGTATGTCTAGGTCAAAATGAGTTGACCATTTTTGACTCGTAAAGGATTGTCTTGTATTGTTCAGTCAAATCCAGTCAAAGATGCCCATGTGTGCACATTTGGGTCAACAGTCAAAACAGGCAGTTGACTGATTTTGACCCCTATAGCTACTTGCCACTAAAGTTCAGCTATAGTAGGAGGGTTAAGATACGTTTGACATTAATACTTTTCGTTTTTATTTCAAAGTGAACTTGTTGGTATAGACAGGGTCATTGCGAGTGGGGGGGGGAGGTGTGACACCCCCCAATGATTTTTCTCAGTTGACATTTAGAGCCTCAGTCGGCAAATGAAGCATCAAAGGTACTAGAACAAGGGTTGGTCCAGAATAAATTTTCAGTCGGCAAACCTAGAGCTATGGGTTTGCCGACTGCAAATGTATCGTGTTTCTAAGCACTGAAGATTTGCCGAGTTGTTTGTTATCAGTTGTTTATAAGCTGTGAGTTTGGGTGGCAGTTCACCCTAAATGTACGAACTTTGCATACAAATACACACACTTCTGCCCGGCAGGAAATCACCCTAGTACTCTAAAGGTCACGCAAAGTGTAAACAAGTCACATGGTCTATAGCAATCAGTATGATTTACTTACTGAGTAAGAATAAAGCCAGAGTGATAACTACTGGAACAGCAATGACAATCACGATGACAGCAGCAATGAAAGTGATGATACATGTAGGCCAAAAATAATGACAATCACAAGGATGACAGCAGCAATGAAAGTGATGATAGGCCAAGGATCGAGTAGAAGGAGCAGCTGAACCTCCAACACCTGCTCCTCCATATAACGGCTTATTACTTGCTACATACGCATGCTGAGGATCTCGAAAAATCCTGTAAATTTACATGGCAAACAATCAAAACACTCAGACTCTTGATCTCAGATTTGTGTATTCCAAATTTGTGTACATGTACGAGTACGAGTACGAGTACACAAAAATGTACTCGAGTACGAGTATGAATGCGAGTACAAGCACTACAACTCTGAAGGACAATATCGTCATGATCAACAGGGCATCGGAGTGCTAGTTTCAGATTAACTCAGTGACTGAAAATAATACCCCACATGATAAATTCAAATTCTTTTGTTACAATAAGGGAATAAAAGTTTGTCGCGCGGTCTTTACCACAAGTTAATGACTGGTTTTTGAGCAATAAGGACCGAGCATAAAACAGGTCATTAACTTGCGGTAAAGACCAAGCATCAAACATTTATTCCCACTCATAAATTTGTATTTTTTTGTTGAATAAAGCCAAATAGATGATTTGGGGACACACAAATCACTTCAACCTTAACTACCCCCAAGTCCATCAAAATCCGCCTGGTTTTGACTGTGTCCGACTAGCCAAGCCATGGATGCTTTGCATTTGCCAATGTAGGCCTACCATTTCCATCAAAGTCCAACAATTGGGGTACCTTTTTACTGTATGTTGATGGATTTTGGAGGATTTGAGATGGTTTCTAGCCAAAATGCCTAGGGGGTTAGGGTATAGCTAGTACATGTAGGTACACGAGTCAGGCGCGTGATGCGAAACAATCCTTGTCACTCTAATTGGTTCAAATCCATGTGGCGCGTCGCACAAAACAGCTGGTGAACAGCTGGCACATATGTGCTGCTCTGATTTTGCTTAAGCCATGTCTTTACCATCTGTTAACATACCCCGGTGTGATTACGTTTTGTCCATTCAGATTGTCTAATCTGTCTTGGGCATTTATATTCATTTATTATGATACAATGATACTTTTGAGCAATAATTTACCTCTGTCTTCTGCCACCTCCAGAATCACGATATTCATGTACGGGGTCAAGTCTCCTTCCAGCGAAGTTCACTGGGTAATTCTCCCTCTGGTTAGCAAAAGCAAACAAACAACTGTAGGCTTACAAGTGAACATATATTCATATACTAATGCAATTAAATGTTCCTTAATAAATAAATAGAATATTGTGTAAAACACCATCTGCAACAGGCAAATACTGCTATAACGACTCACCCCAAACTGTAAAAAATGCCACCTGAAGAAGATAAACAGAGTTGAATCATGCTTCACCGAATGCCAAATGTATGTAAGATTTGTAGCTTTGCACGGTGAAAAGGATAAGTAAAGACTGCTTGCGGTTATAACAAACATTACCTAGACACGTTTATGTATCGTACGTGTACATAATTCGCCGCACTCGTGAAATGACGCCCTTACCTTAGCATTTCTCAGAAAACTTAATAACTTAAAATAATAACAAAAATAAAAATCATAGTGAAATTGTATGATTTACTGGAAAGTTTGTGCTTGTGAAAGTGGAAAGAGTTGTTTAACCACTTTTTGAAAGAAATACGGATTCCAGTCAAAATGGACATGTTTTTTAAAGAATAAGTGAACGAAGACTACTTAATTTGTTGATGTTCACTTGGTCAGTATGAAAATTTATTGAGAAAATGAAACATAAATATCATGGTTATGAAAAGAAATCTATTATTTGACAAAATGTTAAACAGCAGTTTACACATTTCAAAGATTCAAAGTACTTTTTGCAAGAAACCACCTTCCATTTTATTGGTCTTGGCTTTCAATAGAACTTCTACAAATTATACCATTTTATTTAAAAAATGTTTTCGAGATTAAAAACATTTTTACAACATCTGGAATAAGATGAAGCATGATTCAACTGTTTGTTTTTCTTGGGTACATTTTCTGTGACCCCGTGAACTTTTCCAGTTTGGGGGTGAGTCATTATATTTATACCAACATCAATTTTTTTATGACAATTCTGTGTATCAAAAACTGGCGCTCCAGACGTCCACGCGTATGATCACGCATTGAGATTCAGCATTTTACAAGAGAAACTTCACTGAAACAAATTAAAACCCCAAACATCTACATTCATTTGTACAGTGGCGGACCGTCAGGGGGGGCTGGGGGGGGGGCAGCCGTCCCCCGGCCCGGAGGGGGGGGGGACCGGACCCCTCCCCAAAGAAAAAAAAATTTGTTTTAACATTCTGGTGGAGGGGGGTGGGGGTGGTTGGGGGACCGGGCCCGAGCTGGAACTTACACAAATCAACCGGGCCCTTTCTTTATTTTGAGCTCCCCTGAAAACATGAAGTGTAATCATGACGGGTCTCTCGGAAATCACGTGTGGTTAGGGAATGATGCCTGGGGGGGACCGTGAGCTCTGCCCCCCGGCCCGGCGGTAACTTGTTCCGCTACTGCATTTGTAAATTACCGTCCATTTGATTATATAACCTTAGGTGCGTCATTGAGGGTAAATTGAGGACATAAACCAGTAATACTAGTTTTGTAAGTTTTACACCCTAGCTTACTCACGGTCTCACGGATCTGTCAACTCATGTCTGTCAACCATGAAATTCATTTCTTATGGTTCAACGACTCTCAGTGGTCACATAAGGCTTTCAATCAAGGCGTTTGATGGCAACCCAGAAAAAAAGCACAAACAAAGACCACGCCCGCCCGCGAGTGGAGACGCCCACTCTCGCGTAGGCATGCTGGTCTTTTTTCGACAGGCGTTGTGTTCCGGGTTGCCGCGTGCGCCTTGACTAAAGGCTAAGGTCATGGTCACATGTACACAGTATATAATTGTATTACATGTACATGTACGTGTGAGGCCGAGTCTTCACAATACACTGTGTCTTACGGTCAATGACGATGTAATTTTGTTCAAACCTTTACTGCAAATAATTTATACTACTCAAAACAATTTAGGGAACACCGGATTTTTAACATCAAATAGGTTTGAAATGTTCCATGAACCGGGATTTTCATTTGCAACCCCCTCTCTCTTTCAGTAGTCATGTCATGAAATGTGTAATCACTACATGCATCCTTTATCATCTGTTTCATTGTGCAGTTGTTTCTCATCAATTCTGTGAAACATTGTGTTTATCTGAAATAAATGATCTTGCTTTAACTGAGATTATTCTGGTGTTCCCTAAATTGTTTTGAGTAGTATATTTAAAAGATCTTTCCTTGTCTATTATCTGGTAGGTGTCAATTATGTACATCTTGGCAATAGCCTGCGAGAGTAAATTATTATTCCTTCGGCCCGCCACAACATACTACAATTTGGCCCTTGATCGGTTGAATTGAAACAAGGTTGCGGGCCAGCACAAAAAAGGATACGTTGTCAATCGCCCGTCGTCAAAAGGCCTACCTGTTGCACGTTTACTAGAAATAAAAACTGAATTTCATAACCATTCAGACAAAACACATGATTACACACTTCGGTGTATTGATCGGATGTAGTTTTTGACAGTTTCTAAAACAAATTTAACTCTAAAAGAAACCGCCAACAAAAGTTGAAAATCCATACCCAAAGTGGTATTTTATTAAGGGTGTACATTCAAGTTGCCAATGAGTCTTGTTTTTACTTCCAAAGATAACTAAAAAGTGTTCTTACCCATGCCATGGTGTTGATAGATCCACGCCTTGCCTAGAAATAGTCAGTTCAGTTTATAGTCCTGTGTTATGAAACAGCGCACAGTGAATCAGACGTTCCGTAACCGCATATAAACATTGGACTAGTATAAAGTTATTTTTAACACAGTGTGCAGTGTTCCACATAAATGTGCGATTGTCTGCGGCTTCGTTACCCATGGCCATACATACCGGTACATTCGTTAAGACATAATTTTCCTGTTGACGAAGCATGCAGCAGAAACAAATTTTGCTCACCCCTGGGTTATGCCAAAATGTCATGTGCGTTCGAGCGTGTTACACTTTGTGCATATAATATCGTATCTAGTGTTGGACTTTCACCTAATTCAGTGTAGGCCTATACAGAGACGGGAATCCATATTTGGGCTACGTAGGCCTTCAGTAGCCATCAGTCGATCGGTGTGGGGGGGGGGGGGACGTGGCTTCTTCACTTTTAAGAGTGGGAGACCAGTATATCAAATGTCTCCCCAATTTTTAATGGCTCATAAATAAATACAAATAACCATCTATGAAATAGCTAAATATTAGCCTACCCTACTGAGGCTAGCTACCGTTTTTTCTTGCAACACAACAAATATTCATAAAGCGTTCAGAACGCACAGAACGCACCAATCCGTCAGAAAACTGCCAAAAAATCATCCCAAAGGCCAGTGCTATCTCTCCTAAAGTTTGAGACTAAAACTCACTCTTCCCGATTGAAACTTGGGACAAATATTTTGCAATTCATCACCAGCTTTAATTTGTTCGACTGAATGTCAATTATTAAATTAACAAAGTTAAGAGAATGAAATGAAGTGCCAGACTGCAGACAAATAAAAATACAAGTATGCCAAAACATCTGCTTGCCAAATACCAACATTTATTTTTCCCTATAAAGCAAACTCAAGAGGAAACTTTTAATTTACATTTTGTTATAGTTTACGCTAACACACTACATAAAAACTACAAACTACATAAAACTACAAACTGTAAGGTGAACGAGCAATCGGTACAAACATCAACCTCTACGGTACAAATTACCAAAATGTCTTTATAATAATTGATCTGGAAACAATTATGTTAATTTTATCGTTTGCAAAACAAAACAAAAGTCTAACCTTTTTGGCTCCATAAAGATACTTGCCTTCTGGTAAATTTGTATCACGACAAAACATTACTTTTTTCTCTTCTTATATCTGAAGAGAAAAGCTATACCAATGAATGGTATCTATAAATTCAAATAAAAATAGCTCTATACAATAATAAGTTTCCTGAAATAAGTACTAGGCTTAGCTATTATAACAATAACAATCTGCGTACAATGATAATGATGATTATAATGTGATACAATGATAATGATGATTATAATGTGATACACTGATAATGATGATTATAATGTGATACAATGATAATGATGATTATAATGTGATACACTGATAATGATGATTATAATGTGATACAATGATAATGATGATTATAATATGATATTAAAGGGAAGGTAAAAATGGTATTAACCTGATTAGCAAATTAAAAATTATTATCTAAAAACTAACTTGGTATAAAGTTGGCACACGTAGAAATCCTGAGAAATTATTTCATATGAAGTACTTTCATCTTAGAAAAAACAGGAATTATTATGTAGATTTTAGCAAACATTGCCGTCCGGAAACTTTTTGTAAATGATACAATCTTAAAAACATTGAATCAAGTGTTTGGTAGTTTTCTCATATAAGTGAGCCCCTAATGTGATGAAACCTTCACAGGTTACCGTAGTTTTATGATAGTATTTCTTGAACACTAGATGTGTTGTACCCCAGCGTTCTTACATCCACAAAACCCATTGTATATAGCCATACTTGTGAAACCTGTGAAGCTTATTTCATTGTTTTTTTCATTCTTATGTGAACTGATTGTCATGAAGTCGAAAAATTCATTTGGGTACTTATTTCACTCATTTTACTAAAATGATATAACACCTCATCAGACAGATATATTTCAAGGGATGTTTGATACCATCATCATCTTAACACCAAGTAAATTCCATGTATTTGTGTTTTATTATTATTATTTTAAAATATTTTTTAGATTAACATTGTGTATATAGTGGGTTTAAAGAACGAATCATCCGTGATTTTGCTAATTTACCGCCAATTTTCGGAATTTATTTTATGGAAACGTATGTGAATTTATGGAAACGTAGACCTATTTCTCAAAATAACTGTCGGAAGCATGTTTTAACAGTAATTAACTTTCCCACCATAAATTAACCTTGGGATTTAATTACTGTAAGGGGCCTAAGAAAACAAATGTGTCATTTTTGGCCTGTTTCAATAGTTGCACTCCTGCCGCCGGGTCGAATTCAAATGAACCGAGTTCGACAATAGCGGGGCAATGGCATGGCGGTGGTTCAAACGTGTTCCTTATTATTCAAGTTCCTAATTAATTAGTTTAAAATACATCCAAAATGGCGGACCAACGCGACGACAAAAATAACGCCAGGTTGGAATTTCGATTCGACTAGGCAGTATCACGTCGTTTGAAATCAAGCCATGCTACTGTCGAACCGTCTCACAAAGCACGGCATAGCCGAGTGAATCTGTCGAGACGAATTCAATGGTTTCAAAGGTCGCATTCCTGCCGTGTCAAACCGACTTTTTTGTTAATTGTTTGAATTCGAAACGGCAGCAGGAGTAAATTAACGGTGTTTTAAAATTATTAATTGATTTAAACTTTAAACGGGCAATATATACATCCAACAAAACAAACTTTCTGTACCATACTCTCAAAAATAAATTGATGGGAAAATAAATTGCCAGTAAAATTTATATCTTTAATAATGCTACAAAATATACCTTTTGATACCTTACTCTTATATATACATAAATAGTTATTGGGCAATACCAACACACCATTTAAAATATCTGTATAATAATGCTTCAAAATAAACATCTTGATTACTATATAAATATATAAAAATTATATTACTGCCCAAACAATTCTACCAGTTTTTAATTCATGTACATACACCACAAGTACATTTTTATCACACCCTTAAATGTAATTTCAATTGATATATAAATTGGAAATCCCCAACATTCTTGGATATATACACCAAAAATTAGGTCTAAATTAAAATTCATGACCATCTTTGAAATAAAATCAGAGGGTAGAAAATAGAGACTGGATCCTTGAAAGGGCATGCATGGTGTGTGTGCTCACTGACCTGTGTCAGTAGCGAAAAAAAATAACACAGGATGGGTAAGGGCTGGGGGTACAGAAGACCCAAGCCTAGGGGTGGGTGCGGTGACTGTGGATATAGAGGGTCCGTTGGTCGGGAGTTGGTTTCCAAGCCTGGGGGTGGGTGCGGTGACTGTGGATATAGAGGATCTGTTGGTCGGGAGTTGGTTTCCAAGCCTGGGGGTGGGTGCGGTGACTGTGGATATAGAGGATCTGTTGGTCGGGAGTTGGTTTCCAAGCCTGGGGGTGGGTGCGGTGACTGTGGATATAGAGGATCCGTTGGTCGGACTGATGGTCAGGAGTTGGTTTGTTTGTTTGTTCACTTGCTGCAACTGGTATGATGTCACTGCTTTGCGGTAGATGCTTAAGCTGTCCCAGGTGAGATCTATTTGGAAGCAAGAGGATTGCGTACTACACGGCCTCCAACATTGCCCCTAGTCTGTTCAAAACAAAATTGGAGAAGAAAACACCTTTAATTTATCTGAATGGACAATACATGATCACTTGGGGGTGCAGTAACAGCATTATTGGCCATAGTAACCATCCAGCAAATATGTACTTTGAACACCAGCTGTTATTTGGTGCAAGACGTGGAATTGAACCAATCAATCAGAGTAGCAGTATGCATGTCACAGGTGAATTCAAACCAGACTTAATCAAACTGGATCATAAGTGAATCAAATGTATCATGAGTGAATTAAACAAGATTATGAATGAATCAAAATGACATCATGAATGAATTCAAGGAGATCATGGGTGAATGAAACCAGATCATGACTGAACTGAATGACATCATCTGTGAATTCAACTTAGACATGTTTTTCAACTAAATCATCATTTTGATTCTTGACAATTTAAACCCATGTACATATTTAATGCTCTCCAAAACAGGATCTATTCTACTCTCAAAATGATTTAATTTTGCCCTGCACCAACGTGTGTATAGCACTGCATATTCATCAGTGCTTTTGAAAAAAACTTCACAGGCGACTTGGGCAGGATTCGAAACCCACGACATCCTGCTTACTAGTGCAGATGTCTCAAAACCCTTTCTGTTGATTATCATTTATAGAAGCCACTGTTATCCCCTTCATATTATTAAAGCATTTATCCAACTAGGCTGAATACTTATAATAATAATTACCCTTCGGTTGTCATGGTACAATGCCTCATCACCTGTAACCATATACGGTAGAATAAATTCTGAACGGCTTGAACTCTGAAAATCACAACAAAAATGAAGACTAAATTAGTAGTATCCCTATGAACATCTTGTGACATCAGCAAAATATGGATTGTGCTGGAATGAGTTGATCTCAGAAAGGTATTTTGTTATAATACAGAGATTCTAATCAATACACAATCATCCTCCACACAAAATGTAAGTTTAATTCAATAATTCAACCTGACTTTTTGCTCTTTTTTAATCTGTGAAGTATTCCATCAATCAAAAAATAAAAATCAAGTGTAAGTGTCATGTAACCTCAAGCAAATTGCACTGTACAGTAACAGAATGTTGTGCACTAAGGTATTGATGGGGAAACATAACATGTTGAATCTACGCAGGACATACAATAAATCAAGTCCTAATGGTATGAAAATTCTACAATGGCACTGCTGGGATCTAGTGTTCCGAATTCCCCTCCCCCACCCCTTAGGAATAATCCCAGTGGAATGGCCAAGTTGGGAGGGGGCATTGGAGGCCACTCCCATTGATTGGTCCAAACGGGACTTTCAACATTGTCAATACATTCACAAAAAACAACAATACAGAACCTGACAATTATGGCTATTCCACTGGATCATTTGAGTTCACAAAAATGCATTATGTTCAAGTAGTTAAAGGGAAGGTACGATAAGTAAGACTAATTGCGGTGACACCATGTGAAATTCTCAATTAAGTAGTAATTAGTTCTGAAAAGAACTGGAGGTTACAACTTAACGTTTCGATCAGTGTGCTCTGATGGTCCTCAGGAGAAGGTACGATATTGGTAATTACTTTGATGTTAAGTTGGTAAAGGTTCCAATCATCCTGAAAAATTACTCTGTCTAAAATGCTCTCATTTCAGAAAAAAAAACGCAAACAAAATTGTACATTTATAAATAGTTGCTTACTGCAACTTTTTGCTGAATGCTTTACACAGTTTTCTCATGAGACAGACTTTTTGCTGAATGCTTTACACAGTTTTCTCATGAGACAGACTCCGCTTGAGCTGAAACTTTCAAAGATTGGTTGTTTAATGTTTATCTTGATTCAAAGTAAGCATACTCACCGTGACAGTTTTGCCAATATTACCAATGATGTAACTTCCCTTCAATGTATATCTGATTCAAAGAGAGTAAGCATACTCACAGAAGCAGTTTTGCCAACATTACCAATGCCGTACCTTCCCTTCAATGTATATCTTGATTCAAAGAGAGTAAGCATACTCACAGAAGCAGTTTTGCCAACATTACCAATGCCGTACCTTCCCTTCAATGTATATCTTGATTCAAAGAGAGTAAGCATACTCATAGAAGCAGTTTTGCCAACATTACCAATGCCGTACCTTCCCTTCAATGTATATCTTGATTCAAAGAGAGTAAGCATACTCACAGAAGCAGTTTTGCCAACATTACCAATGCCGTACCTTCCCTTCAATGTATATCTTGATTCAAAGAGAGTAAGCATACTCACAGAAGCAGTTTTGCCAACATTACCAATGCCGTACCTTCCCTTCAATGTATATCTTGATTCAAAGAGAGTAAGCATACTCACAGAAGCAGTTTTGCCAACATTACCAATGCTGTACCGGTACCTTCCCTTCAATGTATATCTTGATTCAAAGAGAGTAAGCATGCTCACAGAAGCAGTTTTGCCAACATTACCAATGCTGTACCTTCCCTTCAATGTATATCTTGATTCAAAGAGAGTAAGCATGCTCACAGAAGCAGTTTTGCCAACATTACCAATGCTGTACCTTCCCTTCAATGTATATCTTGATTCAAAGAGAGTAAGCGTACTCATAGAAGCAGTTTTGCCAACATTACCAATGTTGTACTTTCCCTTTAAACAGGGTATATACAGGACATTTGTTGAATCGGTGAAGCAATTGACTGTTAAAATATTGTCATTATCAAAACATATAATTAATTACCTGGTGTAAGTATGGGGACTGGCTCATCACTTCCATTAAACGGCTCATTCTTCTCCCATCTTCACTGAACTCAGATTCTTGGTGTCTGTTGTACTCATCAAGACCGTAGTTCTGTCTTGGATTATGAGACTGTCTTCCGCCCTGTCTGTAGGCATGCTCTTTCTCATACTGACGTTGCATTAGAAGGCACATACAGAGAACCATTGTTGTTATAGCGATGAAGACAATGATGCATCCAATAATGATGAAAACCGTGGCTAAAGTTGACAAACCACCTGATAAGTTGCAGCAAAAAGGAAGAGATTCTAATGAGTGTTAAATACACTAATCCAGCGACCACTGTTTTCCACCATTACTGTGGTGGAACCACATTGCATGTGTGCGTCACACGCAATTGCAGCTTTTTACATTACTGAATCCAACTTCATAAAATTTTACGCTGAAAAGCACTTGGATTCTTATAATATCGAAATTGTAGATTTCTTATACAATAATCAATATCCGTACATTGATGTTTTTATGCATTGGGTGATTGATTATATAAATGAAATAACATTACCTTCAGGTACTGGTGTGGTACTTGGAATCTCTGTCTCACAATGCTCATCGGTAAATGATGGCTGACATCTTAACATAAACACAGAAAGATCAACTTATTTTAACACAAAGCGAGGTGCTCATGCTCACAATGTATAGTGGTAAACAATTTTTTAACATTTCCAAAAAAACATTGAAGGCTGAACATCTTAAATAAATAATTATCAGCGGATTTAAACAATCCCAAGCAAATACAGTGAAGATTAAAGAGGTTTATTGACCATTTCAAACACAATTTTGTTTTCCAAAAAGTACCTAGCTAAAATGATAACACCTGCAGCCAAATACAGCACAGTTCATGTAAATGACAGAACAATACTACAATGCAATGAGCACATAACATATTTATATTAAATTATGCACAAACCAACAAACCTGCATTGTAACATCAGAGATTGCCCATTTTCTATGGCAAAACCACCACTTTGTGACTAATGTTAGTTGCTCATAATATTTCAAACTCATTAGATTGAATCTTGCCTATATAATAGGCAAGATTCAATCAAACGAGTTTGAAATCGAGCATTCACCATGTTAAAAAAAGATAGCAAAGACTAACATTGCGCCACTTTTTTTTTACTACCAGTCTTTTGCCAGACAAAGTGTGCCACATGATTAATATTCAAATAAGGCTTACAAAGTTAACCGAGTGCTGCATCAAATGGTTTACTGTAATAATGGTATGTGGATCTTTTCACACCAATGAGGCACAATTTCTACAAATCATAACCATATGAGTGAGACATGGGCATGCAAAATAAAATCAACTTTTTTGTCTCAATTCTTTGGGAATTGGAAGTAATTACAGGGTCATCTTCAAACAGAAATTTGCTTTTTAGATTGACAGAAAGTGATAATAGAATTAATTGATTTACCCAAATATTCTTCCATTTACATCCCTCACCCCTTAAGGATATTTTTAACAGCCAAAACTAAGGCAATCTTAAGAGTATTTTAATACAGAATTAGAATGTGACATAAATTACGTACATAACGTGGACAGAAATTTTGCAAAAAATATCCGTCCATGTTATGAAAGTTACTTCTGAACAATTTCACTCTGTACTTTGTTTAATGCAGATAGTTGTCTTGGATTTGGCTGGTAACAATCCTTTTAAGGGAATAGCATTGTAAAGGGACTGTCAGTTTTTGTCAACATTTCTGTCCACATTGTAAACACAACATTTTCAAGACGATTCCCCTGTAATTACTTAAATACTTGGAGAGTTGTCTCAGTACTTTTTGGCAAGCACAATCCTTGAGGGGCTTGGAATGTGCACAGATAAAAAATGTTTGACAAAATACTTCATTTTATTATTATTGTCCCATGTTCCCCTCACATGTCACAAATTTGTACCCCATCCCATTAGTGTGGAAAGATCCATACAGTGAAATAATTTTAACAGAAAAAGCAACACCAACAAAGCTTAGTTTTCAAATTAAACCAACAATCTAATTAACTGCATGTGTAGGTAAATGTGGGGGAAAACCCACCAATCTTACCAGTGTGTAGGTAAATATAGGGAAAACCCACCAATCTTACCAGTGTGTAGGTAAATATGGGGGGAAACCCACCAAACTTACCAGTGTGTAGGTAAATGTAGGGAAAACCCACCAATCTTACCAGTGTGTAGGTAAATGTAGGGAAAACCCACCAATCTTACCTGCATGTGTAGGTAAATGTAGGGAAAAACCCCACCAATCTTACCAGTGTGTAGGTAAATGTGGGGAAAAACCCACCAATCTTACCAGTGTGTAGGTAAATGTGGGGAAAACCCACCAATCTTACAAGTGTGTAGGTAAATGTAGGGAAAACCCACTGATCTTACCTGCATGTGTAGGTAAATGTAGGGAAAAACCCAGACTTCTCACAAGTTCCATTATTTTGACAATAGTCTGGTGCACAGTCTGTAGTGGCATCTGAAAGTCAAAATGTATTTGTCATAAAGAAATGTACCACTAAATCAGCTGTATAAAATGAATACACCATTTTCTTTTCATCTATTCTCATTATCATTAATTTATATAATTAGAATATATATATGTTTACAAATTAGACTCACCAACGTTTCAGAATGGGACATGGGGGTGACATTTGACTCATGCCCCTTCATCAGGTCCAATTTTGTTTCAATTCAGTAACAAATTTACAGTACATGAGAACAAGTTATTATACAATTATACTATTACTGATAATTACTATACCTTCAACTGTTACAGATGTGGTGTTAATAAGTATTGTTGTATTGCCGTCACTTAGTGAATCACTACTTGTAATAACTCTGCTCACGTCTTCTTGTGGTGGTGCTTGATTCTCTGGGAAGGTTGCTACAAAGTTAGCAATCACACTGCCTGGCTCAAATGACAAGACCTGTACCGAAATAATATTCTCAGTCGCCGGGTTTGCCCTAAATCGTTGCATAAACTGAAAAGAAAACATAAAACGAAACATACTAAAATTGCTTTAACGAGAGGGTACAACATTGATAATGTTGGCAAAACTGCTCCTGTATAAAGTATACTTACTCTCTTTGAATCAAGAACAATTTATTATATGTTGTCGTTAACAAGAAATAGTGAAAGTGTTTTCAGATTTAATATATTCATTTTAACATGGAATTAAGGAAAGAGCACTGCATCTTTTCGATAAAGTTATTGGCAAGAGTTTCACGTTTCTGGTTGTCTGATGGCCCATTGATTTGACAGAATTCAACAGCTTGCAGAATTCAACATTTTCCAGGGCCTTCCTGTATGACATCAATGTAAAAGCCAGCTTGAAATCCATCAAAGAAATACTGCAACAGATCGATCAATTATCAAAATAATATTACCAGCCGTTCAAACAATGCAGCCAACTTCTTAAAAGCATTTGTGACTGGATTCCGGTAGGACTCTTTGAATTCCAACTCAGCTGTAATCTTGGCTTTAAATGACGGGCGTTCTGTAAATAAACATCAAGTTTTATTGATTAAATTCCGAGTATCAACATTTATCAAACCAGCCCTTTTTCTCTTTACATAAAGATGATCTCTTTCCCGACTACTTCTTATTGTGTCTTTTAGACACCCTGTTTGTTAAATGGATATCCTGTTTTATTTGTAATATGCAAACAAGTATTGTAAGTTAAATATTTGGACACTTTGTTTTTCAAAGAATAGCAAATTTGGACATCCTATATTTCCAAATCTTGGCTTTTTACTCTGTTCCTAAATGAACACAAATTTTGCAAACCTGCTTACTTACTTTTACATGAACCATCATCGCTTTCAATAAATCCATCAAATGTACGACACTGACATGTGAAACCATCTGCATTTAGGTCAGGTACACAGTACTGTCCTGTCTCTGATGAGCACAGAGTGCTATCCAACAAACATGGATTCATATCTGAAAATAACATTGTTACATTAGCTTGGTAATTTGTCAAAGGGGGGGGGGGGGTACAGCGTGTTTTTTGAGAAAACAAAGGGGGTCATACCCCATGGACCCGTCGGACCCCAGGGTCCTCCCCTGCACATGTATGGCAACAAATATTCCCAAAATTATTGTCTTAATTATGTGTTGAACGTGCTCCTCTCTCATGATTAAGAATGATTGTCATGGGATAACAATGAATCAAGGAAATATTAAAAAACTAATGAAACAATTGGGTGATAACATGACAGAGTGGACAGGGAGTGTGTGGGGGGAGCTGTATGCAGCTGTTATAATGTAGTAGTAATAGCTGTTACTGTGTCTTTCTTCATTGTCTGACATTGATTCTGTTGAGCAGCCATAATTTGACCAACCACTTTTAATAATAATAATAATAATATCGTTTCGGTTTGCGATATTCCACCATGCAAAGCCTCAAAACTTATAATAATAATAATAATAATAATAATAATAATAATAATAATAATAATAATAAAAATCTTATATAGCGCCATCTCCGTCAAATTGACGCTCAAGGCGCTTTACACTAATACAAATAAAATATAGGGGAAAAAAATGGTTTTAAGGAGGTAAATAAAGAACATTAAAAAATCATTATAAATGTACGAATTACATGTAGTCATAATAAATATAAAGGCCAATTAATTAAAAAATAAAAACATATATATATATATATATATATATATATATAAATAATTATAGATTACACAACCGTTAAAAAAAAAAGAAGCTTATACTGGTCATTAAAAATTTTAAGCTGACAAAACTAATTGTTTTATACAGTAAATGATTTCACAACAAGAGGAACCACCTGGTTTTCTTTAATGTTTTTTTGCTATGAAATGATGTCCAATTACAGCCAACATTGGTGGATCAATTGGAATTCTGTCACGCTGTGTTTTAAATGACTTTTTCATATAGGGGTACGAACGTTTGCCCGAATTGTGAGGCCTCTCTTAGCCACCATACTTTGTATATGGGAAATTTGGTCTGTTCAAATAACTGCGTATATGCATGTATCACGTATTGCACTGGTTGTTCAAATAACTGCGTATGCATGTATCACGTATTGCACTGGTTGTTCAAATAACTGTGTATGCATGTATCACGTATTGCACTGGTTGTTCAAATAACTGCGTATGCATGTATCACGTATTGCACTGGTTGTTCAAATAACTGTGTATGCATGTATCACGTATTGCACTGGTTG
>CM055819.1:57550981-57584556 GCA_029582265.1 Zoroaster sp. YZ-2022 | reverse complement strand
AAGGTTGAAATTGTAAATAGCAAAAAAAGAAAACAAAAGAAAAGTTTCCCTTGCAGCAAAACTAACACTTGAGTTCACGTTGGTACTACAGCTGCATACCTAATATAGAAGGCTACAGTTTATGATGCACTTGTTGAAATTATCAAAAGTAACTAAAAGCAAACATTTTAGCAAAAGATGTTTTTCTGGAGGAAAAACTGTTGGATTAATAGTAGAGTTGAAGACTTTTCAATGAATTTCTACCAGAAGAGGTTGAAGTTATCAAAAGCAAAAGAGAAGTTTCCCTGCAGCAAAAGTTTGGCAAAAATTGCCAGAAGAGGTTGAATTTTCCATGCATTGAAGTTATTAGCCTCTATTGAAGTTATTAGCCTCTTCAATTTATGACTACAATATCTGTGATCAAAGTATGTTTTTTGTCAGAAGAGGTTGAAATTAGAGCTTTTCCTGTGGCAGAGTCTTGCCTCAGCATTACAACTGCAGACATAATGAGAAAGTTACAATGGCCAGTCAACCGAAACATTGCCACAAGAGGTTGAAATTATGAGAAGCAAAAGAGAAGCTTCTCTGCAGCAAAACTGGAGTTTTACCTCAACATTATATGAAGCTTCATATACTTTACAATGGGCATGAGTTTACATGATTATCTCCAGGCTGTAAAAGTTACTCAACCTTGAATTGTGTTATTTTTGGGGCATTATTTGTGAAGAATTATTTTGCATCAGGGATGTTAGCGAGGACGAAAGTGAATGAAATGCTCTCAAGCTGCGAAACGTATAGGATCCTGACATGATTGTCTCCAAGATGTAAAGAGAAAACCACAAACACATTAAGGTTGGACCCATGGCTAAAATGAATCCTTCATAATTTCTTTTAAATGCTTTCTTTCCAGACAAATACTGATGCATTATTTACTATGGTCGTACCTAACTATTATACATGACATACAAGACTGCTGATGACGTCATCAACAAATTATGTGAAAAACAATTTTTTTTTATAAAATGCATTTTATTCAAAAATGACAGTGTTTGTGTATTTTATTGAGTCATAATTGATAAAAATGGTAAAATAAACATTCTTACGTTTGGAATAATCGATCACTGACCCCATTCTTTATATATATTCCATTTTGTACCAAAAATGTGATTTTTATATTAAAAATTCAAACGCTTATTACTCCGCAACGATAACTCTCACCGTGTATTCCAAACGTAAAGACACGGCTTGTGGTACAAAGGTCAGTCACGGCAAAATGAGATTCAAAACACACATTTGTTTTCATCGATTTGTATTTTAGTCTAAAAAAATTACTTTTTTAAACAAAAATTCCTAACAAACATTTACAATTGCCATTTGCATATATTTCAGCCGATTTTCATGATTTAAACATCAAAAGGAAACAACAATTTCAGTCTACAATGTAGCATTTCCCGAACGCGCCTATAAACTAAACTTCATCCGCTAGAGGGCATTTAGTTATGTCTTTTCTCATGACGTACCGCTCACCAAACTCCCCAACTTATAAAAATATGGTTTTCCCATGGTCCTTTGCGACATGAAACCGGACCCGTCATATTTTTTCAGACAGGGGTGCTGTGCTAGTGCGGCCCAGATTCCGGACACGGCGTCGTATACGATGAACGCACGGTACTTCACTCGTCGTGGATTGGAAGGTGAGCAAATATAATTATGCCATCTAGAAAACGTAAGCTATTCTTCTCAAATTTGGGGAAACTTAGTGCACAAAAAAGGGGATTAGGTCCAGGGTCGAGGAATGTAGGTAGGCCTAGCATTAATGTTAGTGAGGAAGATATAGGCCTAGCCCTAGCCAGTTATTCCAGCTCCAGTGTTGATACAATTCCGATCCCTGCCGCGGTAAATTCAAATTCCGTTGTAACGTTAGATCGTCTTACTCTTAGGTCTTCGGCAGAAATAAATCATATTTCTTCTGGTGACGAATCATCCAGTTCTGATAACTATGATCCTTCCTCTTCAAGTTCTTGTACCAGCAGTAGTGATGATGAATTTGTGCCCAAGTTGGGGACTGACATTGTGAGGCCAAAATGTAAACTTTTTGTTTGTGAATCGGGCCAAATTGATGACTTTGTAAGTCAAATTAATCGTACCAGCCAGTGTAAAACAGTAGGCTGCAATGGAATCCTGATCCCCTTGAGAGTAACGTCTAAAGGAAAAGGAGGTGCGCTGGCCGTAACATACAACTGCAATGGATGCACATTCCGAGAGGTCACCTTTGACAGTACAACGTATGTCCAATTATTCTACGGCACAATAAGTTTGTCACCATTGTAGCATTTATTTGTTCCGAAAAGTTTTCGCAGATTATGACAAACTTTACACATGTTTCTTGAATGGACACAATTAATGAAAACAGCTTCTATGATTTAATTAAGTTGATGCAGCCACATCGCTCAGGATATGATTGATAATTTGTGTGAATCGACAAAGGCGAAAATGAAGGAAAAGATGATGATGCGCTTTGGTAGCTGGGCCCGTGCAGTAACAACTAGCGATGGGGTTTGGCAGACGAGGGATTTCACAGCAAAAATGCTACATACACCGTGCGGGATTACCTCACCAACTCTCTTCTCTATGTGTCGCATGTCTGCCAGAAGGGGAAGGACAAGCAGCTAGAGGAATCGGTACCCCTTTACAAGGGTACATCAAAAAGTGCCGAAGGTTATGGAGCGTGTGTGACATTTTCTCAAGCGAAGGAGGAGGGAATGGGGATAGCCATCCATTGGCAAGATGCCGACTCATCATCAGAAAAAAGTGTGAGACGGTACTATCCTGATGGAAACAAAACACTCATAATGAGATGCCTCGGTCATGTTGGTAGGGCTCATACCAATCAACTCAATGCACTGTCCAAGAAGAAAACATTCACGAAAGCATATATCAACAAGCACAAAAAGGAGCATCCAACCGTCAGTCAAGTGAAGTGCTGCTGCGAAAAAGGACAACACAGGAAAAATTGTGGCTGCCTCTCTGAAAAACTCATCCGCCAAGCTCGCATCAATCACTACTGTGCGGCTGTGCAAAGTGGGAAAGATCCCCAACAATATGCAAAACGGTTGATGGCCCTTGGAAAGTACCATATCCGGAACATTCACACTTGGCAGGAGGGCGATGAAATGATGGAGTGTGAATTTCACCCCAATCTAGTATGCTCATGTGGGGACTGTAAAGATAAGGATGCAATAACATGCAAGGGCAAACCATATGAAAGTACATCATACATGACCTGCCCCCTTCACCTACTGGCATATGAAATCGAAACCACAAAACGTGCGAAAGATGCAGCCAAGGTTATCCACCCTGAACTGGGAAAGGGCCATTCAAATCACCCCGAAGCATCACACAATGTGCTTATCCACTTTCGAGCAAAACATCTCGCCCTCAATCGCCTCCACTACATTGTTTCCACGAATCTTGGTTTAATCCAAAGCTGCATGACAAACAACTATCAGACACACGGTAGTGAATACCACTGGATTTATGACATGTATCAAAGGTTGAATCTACCCGTCTTTGAGGGAGTTGTGGAAGCATGCACCAAACATAACATGAGACGCTGGAAAAAAATCCAAGCCTCAAAGACAGAGGATGCCAAAGAAGCCAGGATTGCACTCAAGGTTCAGCATTGTTTGCTTCCATCGCATGTTCTATGATTAATTTATTTCGACTAAATGGTATCTTCTCTTGCTTTGACTCACCTTTAATGTTGTTTTGCTTGAAGTTGTCTCACTTGTTTATTTATTGTCTTCCAATGTTTACAATAATCATCAACACTTTTCCATGATACCTACATGTAGTTACTAACGTTAACATCCATCTGTGTAAAGTGGCTATTTTAGGTTGACAGGAATGAATTAGCATAATCATTTCATTTTAACAAATTTGAATTATTAAATTATTAATAGTATTAAATTGTAGTTGATATTTATGATATAATTAGTTTTTAAATGAATTTTGATTAAAATATAGTTCAGCCTTATTGTTTTTTATGTTATACTTAATTAGTTTTACTTGAATTCTGATTAAAATATAGTTCAGCCTTATTATTGTTTTTTATGTTATACTTAATTAGTTTTACTTGAATTCTGATTAAAATATAGTTCAGCCTTGTTACTGTTTATTGAACAAATAATTTCCAGTTTCTTGTGTATTACTCAGAAAAAGGAACAAGTGTTAGGCCCCTGCATTTTTGTCTGCAATCTAATATTCCATAGCAAATTATCTCAAATAAAAGGAAAAAATGCGAGTCTTATGCAACACGGACACAGACCAGATACTTGAATAATTTACACAATTGTGAATGTATAGTGAAAATTGACATCTTCAGCCGGCCCCCTTCCAAAATGATTTGAATTGTGTTCTTATGCATAATACTTTGTTTTAACCCACGCCTTCCTTTTGATTGCCATGCAGGTTGCCCGTGTTCTGGAGACACAAGAGCGCAAGAAGTGGGGCAAGGATCAGTCTGTAGATCATGATTATGGAGTAGCAGCAAATGATGACATAGTGGAAGATGATTTGGAGTAGCAAAGTTATATTGCAGTACAACTGAACTTGCCAGTCCAAATCGATCCCTTTGTCATCAAAAAGGTGACCTTGCAAACATAATATCACTTGAAGTGAATATTGACAACACAGGATTCTGTCCGGAATATTGCCTGCGCCAACATACATGTCACACATACATGTTGGTCACAATTAATTATTTTAGTTAATTAATTTCCCTCCTGATTTCATTAAGATCTAAATCTAAAACTTTAAAAACAAACAGTGCATGTGTCTGAAGAATATTTGATTTATTCACCCAAATGGATCTGTAAAGAAATGTATGTAGATCCGTAAAAACTGCAAAATGTGCAAATTTGATCTCATTTACATAATATTCTCATTATGTATATTTTAATTACAACTCTATTATTAGCCTCATCACAAAACATCACATTCCATTGTTACAATCAAATTACTTTGAGCAGAATAATGATTGTACCCCTCCAATCCTACCTCACCCCTATTTTGATAATGCTGTGGTCCAAATACAGGTATGTTTGCTGTACACTATTTACTCCAGTGTGTTATGCATCCTATGAATAAACAGTCAGGGTGCACCCCACTAAATAGTGAGGAATTCATGCGCCGAGCTATTTATCATAAAGTGTATATGCCCTCAAATTTTTCTGAAAAACAAAGATTTGAGGCCCATTCATTTGATGGATTGTGTAAAAATGGCCCACTATCATAACCTGGGGGTCCTTGGCTTTCAACTGAGTATTTTGGACATAAAGCTAGGCCCTGAAAAAGTGGTCCTAATTTGATTTCAAGCGTAAGGCCTTTTTCCAAAATGGCTGCTTTTCAGTGTGGACGTTTTCACTACTGTAGAGGGTGGTTTTCATTGGGATGAGAATAACTCCCTGGAAACCTGGACTTTAGAAAGTAAATAGAGAAGAATATAAAAGGTTATATATCGATCAATATTTTTTCTTTTGGTTTTAAAAACTGTGGGACTTCTAAGTATTTTTTAATGATTTTTGAATATTTTGTATTTAGCACTGTTTACTATGGGAGTTTATTTAGTGGGGTGCACCCGTCAGCTAGGTTGACAATCTCACAATTCGGGGGTTGTTTTTTGACATTTTTAGTGGTAAATAATTGGTGGAAAGTAATATTTGTTGATAATTATTATTAGTTTGATCATTTCCAACATTAAAAAAAAAAATCAAAATAGCCATGGGACCAACCTTAACAGGCCTTGAATTGTTTTCTTTCAGGTACAAGGCATTAGCAGAAATAAAAATCACATTGCAGATTTTAACAAGGAAGGAACTAACAGATGTGGTATCGAGCAAGATAGGATTCTGGTGGGGGTTTATCAAAAATGTCAAAAGGTAGTCACCAGGTCTTGGTTTATAATTTATTTTATTTTTATTTTTATTTTTTTTAAATTTTGTTATGGCCATTATTTTGTTTGCAAGTCAATTATTGAAATATTAGAGAATTGCTTCACATGAAGGTTTTGTTAACTACATTTGTTTTCATTTTTGATGCTACATGTATCTATGAAATTATATTAACACGTCTGAAGATGTACACTTGAAGTTAACAAAAAAACATTGTGAATTTTTTTTATCATTTGGAATCTCTAGCAAACAGCCCATTATGTGTTTGAGGTCAAGAAAACTGGAAAACTCAAGGAAAGCTGTTGTTCCGATTACGCTTCAAACTTTTTAAATTATAGATCAACATTTAAAAACAACAAACCTGTAAATATTTCAATTCAATTTCAAGTCACCCAGGTCATGAGAAAACTGTGAAAAAGCGATCTTAAAATATGCAATCTTAATTTTTTTTAAAGGTATCTTAAAATATTTAAAGGTATATTTGATACTGTCATAAACATGACACCAAGTTAGTTTTAGGTTAATCTTTATCAATTAATTTGATTTAATTACAAACATTTACCGGGCCTATTTTCCCCTATGGTAAAACTGAGTAATATATTCTGATGAAGTTTTCAATGTCTCATGCAACAGCGTATATTTTCTTTTATACATGTCAGTAAAACATTAGCCTTGACCAATGCTGTTTGCATAGTAATGATGACCAATCACTGATTGGATATCCAGCTGAGATTCATGTCTACTCCAGTGACAGCCTTGGTGGCGACCAATCAACTTCAGACACTGCAGTTGGAGCCGAGTCACAGAGTCGTCCAATCAAAACACAAGCAGAGGCTCTACCAGAGACAGTGCTGTTTCTCCACACAAATAGCAGATATTTATTTACAAGCACGCTAGCCTCCAAACCCCTACATTGCATTCTGACTAGACACCAGTGGTTTGTTGATAGCCTTCTGATGGAACTAATGACTTCACAATTTCAGCAGTTTTCAAGATGAAGGGCCCTTCACCCAGTGACCTAGGTCCGACTCTGGTGGAAGGGTCAACCAGTCATAATCACTGGCAGCATACATCCTTGAGAGAGTGACATTGGTAGATCCAGCAGGAGAATGAGGACAAGTGCCTCCACTAACGTCTCATCACAACGTCCGTCCATTGTAAATTGATAATTCTTTCTTAGATGAGCCACATTCTGGAATACTCAATCGGCTACTTCTAGCCAAAATAGCATCCATTTAAAGTCATTATTGACATTCTCAATTGGCTCCTGCTAACCAAAATAGCATCCATTAGCCCTAACCACACCATGTCCAAAATCCTCCAAGGGCCACTTTTTTTGGAAAAATTCAGCACTGTTGGAAACTGGTACTTTCACCTCTTCAAATGGGACAAAATTACTACCTGGCAAGAAGTACAGGCCATAAGTGCTGAATATGAAAGATTAACGAAAATGCATGGTGCATTTTGAAGATAAGGGCATGTTTCCCAAAGTGCACTGATGGCTTTTGAAGGATTCAGGAAGGTTCCTAGCCAGAATGCCTAGGGGGTTAGGATTCAGGAAGGTTCCTAGCCAGAATGCCTAGGGGGTTAGGATTCAGGAAGGTTCCTAGCCAGAATGCCTAGGGGGTTAGGATTCAGGAAGGTTCCTAGCCAGAGTGCCCTGGGGGTTAGGGTTCAGGAAGGTTCCTAGCCAGAATGCCTAGGGGGTTAGGGTTCAGGAAGGTTCCTAGCCAGAATGCCTAGGGGGTTAGGATTCAGGAAGGTTCCTAGCCAGAATGCCTAGGGGGTTAGGGTTCAGGAAGGTTCCTAGCCAGAATACCTAGGGGGTTAGGGTTAAGCAACAACAATGTCTCTAGTTTCTGGTCTTCATACGCGTCATCTCAGACCCGCACATCAGCATTTTTAGTTTTCTTTTTTTTACAATGAAACGATGTACAATTCCAGCCAAAATTGCTGGATCTATTGGAAGTATTTTAAACATGCCCGATTTGTGTGGCCTCTCTTAGCTACCAGAAACCGGACACTTTTGTTTTACCTTAACCCTAACCCTCCAGGGTATTTTGGCTAGAAACCCTGCCAGATGCATCAGATTGCATCGTTTGTCAAAGTGACTTGGCTGCCCAGTGCAGCAAGATCCATCTGGTCACAAATCTCAAGGCCGAACTGCCTCAGAGTCTGTGGTCACCAAATGCAGCAGGATACAACTCTGGCATTGTTCAATGGGACCAGCTCTCAATAGAAACAGACTTGGCTGCTTATGCACTGGTGTTGACAGCTGAATGCATCAAAGTGCACCAGACTTTTCCACCTGATGCACTTTGCTGCGTCTGGCAGGGTTAGGGTTAAAGTAACTTTTAGCATTTTCAATTGGCTACTGCTAACTATATGTAAAATAGCCTACCACTGCTAATTAAAATAGCATCATTTAAAGTCATTTTTGGCATTCTCAGTTGGCCACTTCTAGCCAAAATAGCCTACCAATGATCTTTGGATGAGTACTTGTATGCATTCTCAATTGGCTACTGCTAATCTAGTATCCATTAACCCCAACCTTCCCAAATCCTCTTTGCTAAAGTGAAGGATTTTGGAAGATTGAGGTTATTAGGCATACTTACATCCATGTTTGTTGTAGTGATTGCAAGGTCAGTGCTTGGGTCAGTGGACACTGTTTATTGCTCCATGCATGCAGAGAGGGTCCCTGGCCATGTACATGTATCACAGATTAGAAATGCATGTGTGCATACATGTCATGTGCTTGCTTTACTACTGAAGGATTTTGGAGGATTCAGGTTTTGTGTTCAAGCAAATGGGCCTAGGGAGTTAGGGTTAAAAGTCATTTTTGGCATTTTCAATTGGCTACTGCTAACCAAAATTGCCTACCAATGATCTTTGGATGAATACTTTAATGCATTCTCAATGGGTAACAATTGCACTTTACTACAAAATTGATGGAGGCACGCTCGTGTTGCACTTATATCTACTTGCATGTGGTGTGCCAGAGAGTTAGAGACCACCATGGCTATACAGTGAGACATTAACATTGTGTACATTGTTTGATCCAATAACCCATTCAATTCCCAATACTTAATCCATCTGAATAGATTTCTTTTGATTCTCACTTCCCAAAGCTGACAAGACTCGTCTAATTTTGTTTCCATGGAATATCTGACTCCACTCACAATCACTTTTTTTTTAATTTCGATATATTTTTTAAATCTCGATTTGCCGATGTCTCAGTAACTTGAAAAGGTTCTCGATATCATAATCGAATAAAAAATAGTATCTCGATAATCAATATTATCATGTTATCACCCAAGCTTACTTCTAGCCAGTATACATGTAGCCTACCAATGATTTTTTTTATGAGTACTTTTATGCATTATTAATCATGTATCGATTAATCAGTTACTTCTCACGAATAATCAGTTACGAATAATCAGTTACTTCTAGCCAAAATAGCATTCATTGAAAGTCATTTTTGGCATTCTCAATTGGCCACTTCTAGCCAAAATAGCCTACCAATGATCTTTGGATAAGTACCTTTATGCATTCTCAATTGGCTACTGCTAACCAAAATAGCATCCATTTCAAGTCATTTTGGGGGGCATTCTCAATTGGCCACTTCTAGCCAAAATAGTCTACCAATGAGTACTATTATGCATTCTTAATTGGTTACTTCTAACCAAAATAGCATACAATTGAGTACTTTTTGTATTCTTAATTGGTTACTTCTAACCAAAATAGAATATCTTTGACTTTCTTGACTGCTATCAGGTTTGTTTAGTAGGCCAATTGTTGTATTTATTTATTATTTATTTTTGGCATGATGAACACTGCTTAGTTATAATGGTTCAACATGCCATGGTAGTGACTTACATATATGTATACATATAACACTGGCCAAATGCTTCAATACTAAAGACACACATGGAACTTTAAAACAACTTTAAAACCCTCTTTGAAATATTTGCCAATTAGCCAAATTGTAATTATGGCTTCGTAAAATAAATAAATAAAATCGTATTCAAACAAAAAAATAAATAACAATGTAATAAATAATAGTTGTTTTGGAATTGCCCTCCGATTATACGGTGAAAAATCATCAGTAACATGTTATGTACATGTAAGGACTTTTAAATTGGTTTTCTGTTCTTCAAACAATAATTTGAAAACCACATTTTTTCCGGCAGTAAACCAGTTAGCTAAAAATTGAAAAACCGCCCAAACCTAATAGAAAGTACAAGAAGCTGTATTTGTAACTTTCAAACTTGAATTTAAATATTTACTTTAAAAAATCTAATACATTGTAGGCCTTCATGTAGAAAATCCTTCCATATAAAATCCTTCCTTATCCCTAACCCTCCCAAATCCTCCCAAATCCTCTTTGCTAAAGTGAAGGATTTTGAAGGATTGAGGTTACATGCTACATGCTCTTTGCTAATGTGAAGGATTTTGGAGGATTGAGGTTATTAGGCATACTTGCCTTTCCATGGTACATGTACATCCATGTTTGTTGTAGTGATTGCAAGGTCAGTGCTTGGGTCAGTGGACAGTTTATTGCTCCATGCATGCAGGGAAGGTCCCTGGCCATGTACATGCAGAGATGCCAACATTGAATTCCAAAAAAGAGTAGCATCTATTGAAAAAAAAAAGGGGAAAAAAAATGCATGTCCGGATTTTGGGCAATGTCAGCGCCGCACTCGGTGTGAACCCCGCTAGCGGTAGTGGGACTGGGGGCAGAGTAAATTGGAGGAAAATACTCAATGAAAAAAATTATGAAATTATAACAATGCTAGACCATGGAGGAAGGAAAACAGACGTATCTTATCTTAAAAAGCTCACAATAATGATCTTCCGAATTAGTAATCCATGCATCAGTCACGTTAGAAATTTTGATTATAATATTAACTGTTCTCTTTCTTGGGGTCTCGAAGGCAAATAACACATTGATAGCCTTAGCTTGGCCTAGCCCTAGCTCACCTGGGCCCAATTTCATGGCTTTGCTTACCACAGAATTCCGCGCTTACGGCGCCATAAAAGCGTAGGATTCTGCGCCGAAGCGCAGAATTCGCAGGCAGTGCCTGCATGACACTGCACTGAAGTCGGACTTGCAAAGAAGCTTCGAGAAATTGTAAAGGTAATGCACGTGCACGAGCACAATTATGCGCGCATATACACGTGTACACACACAAGCTACCTCACCGACAACCTCATTCCCCACGGGTATGCTCATTATTCCCCATTATGTAATAGAGATCAATGGGTACGATCTTGCAAATAATGTACAGATGTATAGGCAGGGTACATGTAGGTAGGCAGTCGAATCCATCCAGCGCGCTTCGCGCTTAGTGTGTGTGATACGCATAATCGTGTGACTCGCCGCTAATCCCGCTATCGTCGCTTTTTACCACCACTGCGGTTTATATTTAAAAGGTTGTTTTGTTTTTTCATTTTTAAAATCATTTTTCATTATTTTTATTTCCACTTAATAGTTCATTCATTGTTTGCTTGTATTGTAACTATATACAATTATACTGGGGCGGCTTGTTTAGCGTATTTCAATGAAGTATTATCGTAGAGTCGTATTCACGGCTCAAAATCGTATTTGCTACGCCCAAATCGTGTATGTTGGCATCTCTGTACATGTATCACAGATGAGAAACACATGTGTGCATACATGTCATGTGCTTGCTTTACGACTGAAGGATTTTGGATGATTCAGGTTATGTGTAAGCAAATGGGCCTAGGGAGTTAGGAAGGATTCAGGTTATGTGTTAAGCAAATGGGCCTAGGGAGTTAGGAAGGATTCAGGTTATGTGTAAGCAAATGGGCCTAGGGAGTTAGGGTTAAATACTCTATAGAACATTGATAGTCATTAACAAAACTACATATTACTGATCCAATTTTATCCTAAAACTTACTTGGTGTAATACAAATAATTCCACAAATAATTCAATATTGTGCAATGCCAGTACAAATCGCAAATACAAATGTTTATCATTTTTATATAATAAAAACAAAAAACAAGAATGCTTTGTCCTTATTTTCTCATGACCTAGGTGACGTAGTGAATGTACATTTTCACAGGTTAATGGTTAAATGTTTATAATTTTGATTCAAAAAAAGTGAACACACTCATAGTAACAGGTTTGCAAACAAGGTATTCTCAAGATTTACGATCAAACAGCAAGAGCTTCTAAAACAAATCAATGATTGGGGTCGGATTAGAAACTTAAACTTGTCTCGAGTTCCTGAGGAAAGGAAGGACAAAAAGAAATGCCCAAAGCGGTTCAAAAAGTCTAGCCTGGTGACTTTCTCTAGGATCTCACAAACAAGAAATAATCCAATGAGGTTGAAGATGGATATTGTGGGATTAGAAACTAAAAATTGTCCAGTGTTCCTGATACATGGACAGTGAATGATTTCCCCTGTATCGCATCGCAAAATGCGATGTAATTTGGGCAATCTGCGATGGAATTTCAAACAATGCATCGCAGATTTTGCGATACAAATTTCGACAGATTTATAAACATTTTTGAAATCATATTCACAAACCTTTCCCGAAATAACGTTTACATGTATATTTCCGACCAAAAAATATCGAGCTATCCGTCCCGACTGGGTTTGTTTCCGTGTGTCCAGACCACGCCGGGGGTACGTCCGAGCGACGTACGTGTTCTACGATGACTTTACGCCGACTCGACGGTGTTGATGCAACAGTAAACACAACTTTATTTTCCAGCAATCCGTAAAGGTTTTTTCCGCAATGCCTAAATTTCTATGTGCATGCATTATTTTTCTGCTGATGAATTAACTACGAGCGAAATTCCCGAAATGGAAAACACGCAACAACCGCCCAGTTTTTTTTATAGCTTCGCACGTGTTTATTTTTTCTTCTCCTGAGTTTGGGGGTTGGAACATTGAGCAATTGAGCCACCCCCTATACACAAAAGTACTGTGCTCAGTTCACATAGTGTGCGCTTTCATACGATCACTATGGCCGTGTTCAACAAACTCTAGAAACGTTACTAACTTCGTTTTATAATAAAAGTTTTTGAAAATTAACAAAATGAGCATTCATTTATATATGTAGTGGTGAGATTTAGAATCATTTCGGCACACAATATGATCGCGCTTTCAACCACTCATTTTCCTGACGAATTTTTAATAATCAAAATCAAGCTTGATCATACCACAAAGTAACATTACACTCGGCGAAATTCACTTTGAAAAGTACCCAAACATGTCGCAGTCGGTAATTTGTTTTCGTGATATTGCCTCTGTTTTAGCGATCGATAATAATGTAAACAAAAAAAGAAAATGGACGGAGGACTAACTTTCATGAATGATTGCAATTTGGCGAAATAACGGTTACACGTGAGTTTTTTTTACCAGCTGTGGCTCAATTTCCGGACACTAAAAATTATTATTTCTGGTAAAATTTGGACATTCATATTATGAACCAAACGACAGTAAAGCCTTAAAAAACAACACCTTTATCTACGCACACTACATACTGTAATTTTAAGCATTTTTAAATTTGCTACACAAAATTCACAGATTGCTATACAAAAAAATTATTTTGCTATGCAAATTCAGTTTTTGCATCGCAGTTTTGCTATGCAAAATTTTGGAACGAAATCGTTCCCTGATGGAGGAAAAATAAGAAATGCCCAAGAATTGGAGTGGGATGAGAAACCCAAACAAGGGATCCAAAAGTCTGGTGACTTCCTGTAGGACAATGAGACATAATACATTGAGGGTGAATAAGGATACTGTGGGATTAGAAAGTCAAAATTGTCTAGTGTTTCTAAGGAAAATAAGAAATGACCAAGGATTGGTCTAGGATATTGCAAACAACAAGACATAATCCAATGAGGTTGAAAGAGGATATTGTGAGATTAGAAACTAACATTTGCCCAGAGAGGTTCAAAAAGTCTAGCCCAGTGACTTCCTCTAGGATATCGCAAACAAGATATAATCCAATGAGGTTGAAAGAGGATATTGTGGGATTAGAAACTAACATTTGCCCAGAGAGGTTAAAAAAGTCTAGCCCAGTGACTTCCTCTAGGATATCACAAACAAGATATAATCCAATGAGGTTGAAAGAGGATATTGTGGGACTAGAAACTAACATTTGCCCAGAGAGGTTCAAAAAGTCTAGCCCAGTGACTTCCTCTAGGATATCGCAAACAAGATATAATCAATGAGGTTGAAAGAGGATATTGTGGGATTAGAAACTAACATTTGCCCAGAGAGGTTAAAAAAGTCTAGCCCAGTGACTTCCTCTAGGATATCACAAACAAGATATAATCCAATGAGGTTGAAAGAGGATATTGTGGGACTAGAAACTAACATTTGCCCAGAGAGGTTCAAAAAGTCTAGCCCAGTGACTTCCTCTAGGATATCGCAAACAAGATATAATCAATGAGGTTGAAAGAGGATATTGTGGGATTAGAAACTAACATTTGCCCTGAGAGGTTAAAAAAGTCTAGCCCAGTGACTTCCTCTAGGATATCACAAACAAGATATAATCCAATGAGGTTGAAAGAGGATATTGTGGGACTAGAAACTAACGTTTGTCCAGTGTTCCTGGTACATGTATGGGGGGAGGGGGGTGGGGATGCCCAAGGATTGGAGCGGGGTGAGAAAACCCAAAGAAGGGATTCAAAAGTCTAGCATGGTGACTTCCTCTAGCCTCTATGACAACAAGACATAATCTAGTGAGGATGAATAAGGATACTGTGGGAAGGAAAGGAGGAAAAGTAGGAAAAATGAGAAATGCCCAAGGATTGGAACAAGGTGAGAAAACCCAGAGAGGTTGAAAAAGTGTAGCCCGGTGACTTCCTCTAGGATATCACAAACAAGATATAATCCAACGAGGGTGAAGAAGGAATTGGAGAATTAGAAACAAAAATTTGTCCAGTGTTCCCACGAAAAATAAGCAGTGCCCAAAGATTGGATTGGGGTGAGAAAATCCAGAGTGATTAAAAAAAATTGCCTTCCTCTCGGATCTTGCAAACAAGACATAATCCAACGAGGATGAAGATGAATATTGTGGGATTAGAAACTATCATTTGTCCAGTGTTCCTGAGAAAAAGTACAAAAAGAAATGCCCAAAGATTGGACACTGGACCACAGAGTGGTTAAAAAAAAAAACTTTTCTATCCAAAAATGACAAAAATCACAGAATTTCCTTTAAAAGATGATAGAGGATACAGTTACACTTAAGGAGAGCAAAGTGTAGTCAAGTGAGGATTGGAAACGAATTTTTTTTAAATATAGATTTTGAGCAATGATTGAATGTATGCATATCTAGTCAGATGTTGGTGATTTTGTTGTCTGCTAAAAATACATGCTTGACAATTGTGCACAAGTGGCGGTTGGGTTTGACATTCTTTACCTCCCTTCAAAAGCCACATGAAAGAATCAGGTTTGTCGTAAAGGATGTACACTAGCTGTGCCCCAATTTAATTACAGCACACAAGAAAAATTTAGAAAAATAATAAAATAATTGAGCGCCCAGCAGGGTGGATATGTGCACGCTACAAATCTTTATTATTATTATTATTATTTATTATTATCTTGAATCGCAAGTTAGGTCATCAAGGTTGATGACTGTCTTCTTGTACCTAGTCTTCAAATGAACAAGAATGTCTATCATATGAAATGTTGTGAAAGGATATCTTACCAGTTTCCACTGTTCTCTGTAGTCAGTATAGAGCATGCCACCAAACCAAAGGGAGTTATCAAGTACATATAGGAGTAAGATAATCTGCAATTCTGCAAAAAAGTGATAGAGCAGGGAGGAATGAATTGTTAATATTGTATTCAGTAATACTGCCAGGCAGTATAAAGTCTAGCTCTATATTACATCTTCCTTCGTATACACTACGTCAGAGTTCTACCGATGAAACCTCATTTCCCCATACATGCATTTCCATCTGTAGCATATGTGCGAATATGAGGAAAGAATGTCGTATCCGACTGCCACTTTTAAGGGGTTTTAAAATAAAATAAAATTGCAACCACTAACCAGTTAAAAAATGATTCCATCAATTTTTGGGGGTACAGAAAGCGAAAACTATCTTTAAAATCCACTTTTATGATGGTTTTCGGCCTTGATTTCCCTCGGCCTTGAAAAATCCTCCCCTTCAGAAAATAGAAGGATCCTATTATATTTGCCACTGCGCATGTTCAATGACCATGTTAGTCACTTATGGGTGAGTTGACAAGATCAGACTGACATAAGGTTTATCGCAAAAAGCGGCTGCAAGCTAGAATCATGGGATGTCTGTGGGTGCAACAGCGCCACTGCGTGCCACGCAAACAAACAAAATATCATTGACGTCACGCAAGTCGCTCCAAACAGATGCCCAAATTGTATCCCAGTATGCTTTGCGGCAGTTGCTTTAGCGCTATTTGCAATAATCATTATGACTGACAGTGACTGAGGAAGTCATTTTATACTAAAAATGCCTGATTTTTCATGAAATAAATATCAGGGTTCTCCCCACATACAAGCTAGCGTATTGGCCCGATACGCAAAGAGTTTTGGCCGATACGCTGCCGAAAAGGCAAAATTGCCGATACGCACTTTTTTCACCCGATACAGATTTTTTATTTATTTAAAAAAAAATACATGTACCTTTATTGTTGGTAGCGAAAACGATCACGTCATTGTCATGTGACAGTTTTAGTGGTCCAGGGAAACATAAGTTATATATAGTCCAACTTTCGTTTGCTGGCCTACACCAAACACACTCTGTATACATGTCAACATGTGTATCATTACATACACAGCGTATCCACTGGAATTCACATCACAGAAAACTCGTAATGAGACATGCAGGTTATACTACTCATCGCGTATCGCCGCCATATTTATACCATGGAGGTTCCTTCCTCCATGTTTATACAATGATTCACTTATGAAACCGATTCCCTTTCCCAGACTCATTAGAAAGGCGCTTCTTTTCCAAAGACGGGCACCAGTGAAACCACAGTGAAACCACAGTGAAACATCGACCCCCAAAAATATGAATATGCAACATAATTAATGAACATATTTATAACACTTGATCAAACAGCCAATGATAAAATTATAAAATTGGTACTATGCAAATTTATCCAATCGCGACGTGTGGAAATGGCACGTGATACTGTCCTGAATAACCAGCATGCGCATTGCATTGCACACACAGTCTACAGCAGACTGCACGGACGCATGGCGGACGGATAGTACACATGTATGTGCGAATTATACATGTACATGTACATTGCACATGCAGGGTGAATTCCCTTTCAAAACTTCATGTCGACAATTCTTGTTTATGGGATTGGGAGTATAAAGTTATGTCTTTCAATTTCAAGTTTCTAGCATAAATATTTGAAAATGATGAAATATGGCTGATGTGTAAATACATAGATTTAACGAAGCTGCCCGCAAATGGTCGGCTGGCCGTGAATGAGACGTGACTGCTTGCAGAGTGTGCACTATGCTGTGATGATGGCGGTGTCTGGTGGTGGATCGTAAGCAACTTGTTGGCTCGATTGCGCGGCATATAGCCACTAAATAACATAAATATTTCTTTTAAAAAATGGGCGAAAATCAGTGTTTTTTATCTAGTTTTTGGTACAGAAGCAACTTTGTGGTTCAAAAATGGATACGGGTATTAAATGGATACTCCATCATGCGATGCCTCAAATCTTATAGCCTATTATTTATATTATTTTTTTTAATTTTTGATATCTTCAGATAACTTTCACAGTAAGGTTTAAATAAAATTGATAACTGATTTAAAACTACATGTGTCAGTTTAAAGATTTGTGCAGAAAATGTAAAATAGTGGTCACTGACTAGTGAGGCTTTCTGGTAAATTAGAGTGTGGAAAAAATGTATGACTGAAAATAATTTCTAAAACCTCCTGGAATCTCCTAAAATCATAGCTGCCAACATTTCAAAATTCCAATTAGTAATGAAACTTTTCTCACTTCGATTGCACATTTACAGTGGCGGGAGCCATGATGAAACCATAGGATCTTCGCTGGTTCATGTTTATTACCCATTACTACATCAGAGCATACTGATCGAAGCGTCGAGTTGTAACCTCCAGTTCTAATTACCACTCATTTGAGAATTTCACATGGTGTCACTGCAATTGGGCTTCATTTAAATTGAATAACCTTAGATGACCTTAGTAGGCATGTGGGCAATACCTGTGTACTTTTGTTTGACTCTCCATTGGTGGCGCTTCCTGATTATTTGGACAGTATTCTCCTTGATAACTGCTTTCATATCGCACAGGGCAACACGTAACCCTCTACCAGGATCAACTCCAAGGTAAGGCACTCCCACGTAGGGCATTATGTCGAATTAACCCTCCAACTATTGCTGTGTTCAGCACAAACTGAACTCCTTGCGCAAACTTAAATTATCAGGACCACTTGCGCAAATTAAGTTTGCGCGCGCACGTTATAATTTGCGCAAAGGCACTCGAGCGCAAATTGTATACCTTGCGCAAACTTATTCTTTCAACTATACGATAATAAAAATAATGTGAAAGTCAAAAAGGTCATGTCCGAGAATTGGGCACAGAACCGGGCAGACGGTCCCCTAAGGTGGCGCACTTTTTATGTCAACAAATCCCCAATTAAATCTCTGATATTCTTTTTTTAAGTTAAAAGATTATGATTAACTATTCTAATCTTTATATTATAGGATACACCCAGTTTCGTGTTTGTCTGAAATTATTTGCTTATTTTTGAGCGCAAATTGAGCGCGCGCAATCTTGAAGTTTGCGCGCGCATCCACTTTGCACTCAACATCAACAAATCCCCAAGTGAATCTCCGATATTCTTTTTTTTAAGTTAAAAGATTATGATTAACTATTCTAATCTTTATAGATACACCCAGTTTTGTGTTTGTCTGAAATTATTTTACTTATTTTTGGGTACTTTTTAATTACGAAGTCATGTCAAATAACATTTTAGGCCTACTCCTAATGTTTAAACAGTTCACTAAACTTGAGTGCAAAGAACATCAAACAGTCCCAGACTCGGAAATTGCATCATCTGAAATCCCCGCCTCGTTACCCATTGTTTGAATGACTTGGATTGCCCTGCATTTTCCCCCTTCAAATATTGTATAATAATTATCTCCTTATCCCTCCTTATTGCAGAACTAGTTGAAAACCCCCCAATTGGATATTTGGCGTTGCAAAATTCGGAAAAGATCTCAACGTCCACGCACGACTCGGCAAGTTCCACCATGACAGATGGTGCATGATGATCGATGCATGCACATGTGCGTAACATGTATGACGTAAGCGTGCAGTTCATGTCAAGTCGAGAAGGAATCTAAAAAGTGCAGTGCGCAAATTTAATTTGCGTGCGCAAGTTTGAAGCGCGCAAATTGAGCGCGCGCAATCTTGAAGTTTGCGCGTGCAATCTTAAAGTTTGCGCTCGCAATCTTTAAGTTTGCGCGGGCATCCACTTTGCGCTGAACAGTTGCACTTTAGTGGGAAGTTGCTGTTGAGGTCAAAACCAGTCAACTGCCTGTTTTGACTGTTGACCTAAATGTAGTGATATTGTAGTCTTTCGACTATTGACTTGACGCCAAATTAGGGAAGCTTGAGCCAGTCTTGTAAAAATTGGTAGTGTAGCTTTATTTATCCGTTGATTACTCACAATCACAAAAAAAAACTAGTACAAATAAAATATACATACAAATAACATTCCATATTTGGTTCATGTGTATTACTGATCATCATCTTCAAAAGATATACTGAAATTTAATTTAATTTAAATCATAATCATAAAAATACACAAGTACCATGTGTGTGCATACTCCCACTGGGGATGACAATCCAAAAAATCAACCACAACTTAACAGGCCTGCACTGTGTTGAAATCAGATATCTTATTCCCAGAAGCCATTTGCTTTTGGTTTGAAGAAAATCGGCCCAGGTATTCCAGAGTTAGAGGTCATGAAAGGGTATGGCCTTGGTTAAAGCTAGTATTATGTTAAGTACATAACCTCCAAGGTGTCCTGTGGTCCCTTTGGGAGTTCAATAACATTATACAAAAACTGTCCATTTTCAAGGAAGTGAATCTTGAAAAGTATTTGGCAATTTTTTTTTCATTTTTGGAATATCTGTAAAAACCAGCCTACTCTTTCACCCAATCAATCTGAAAACTAGTTGCCATTGATGCCAAATTAATTAAGATTTTTAAAAATATGCCTTCAAACTTAACGAACTTGTTGTGGTTGTGACAAGTGCGTGGCCACGCTCGTAAAAAAGCCTGGTTAGTCTGATCCCGGCTCAGTTTAATGTGCGTAAAAGTGAGATGAATCCCAGACTGATGACTCATGCATCGCTGGCTAGCCGGCTGACAACGCGTAAACAAAACCTCGCCAGTCTGATCCCGGCTCCGTTTACTGTGCGTACAAGTGAGGTGAATCCCAGACTGATAACTCACCATGGATGGCGCCTGGCCGGCTCACCAACTTTTTTCGCAGAACAGGTCAAATGAATATCGCTATAACTTAATGGGACTTCGATGTCAAAGTACAACCCACATACTGTCGGAAAGAGCACGAAACGGGCATTCCATTGAGGTACAGGTGAAGGCTGTACCAGTGTTAGATCCAAAATTATTCAGTCTCAAAATCTTTCTTTTGTTTTAAGACCTAATTAATTTTTTTTAAGTGCATTTGAAACAGTTTTCTGGCTACAGATCTAATTTTAAGCTTTATTTTGATACCAAGATCTTCAGGATTGATGATTGGAACGCAAAGTCCCCGCCGTATAAAAATGGGTCTTACCTCAAATTTTTTTTGACCATTTTTGAGCGGCGAATTTGGCAGTTGATTTTCCGCTTTGGGCCATTTTCGGGCTTCGTTTTCATCTTCAACTCGACGGTAAAATTCGTTCGGAAAGAATGTCGTATCCGGCCGCCACTTTTTAAGGGCTTTTTTGGCAACCACTAACCAGTTAAAAAATCATTCTATCGATTTTTGGTGGTACAGAAAGCGAAAACTATCTTTAAAATCCACTTTTATGATGGTTTTCGGACTTGATTTCCATTCTAAAAAAATCCTCCCCTTCAGAAAATAGAAGGATCCTATTATAGTTGCCACTACGCATGTACAATGACTGTGTTGGTCACTAATTGTGGAGTTTACAAGATCAGACTGACATGACTGAGGAAGTCATCGTATACCAAAAATGCCTGATTTTTCATGAAATAAATATCCTGGAATAATTTGAAGTATATGTCCATCATCATCCATATGTTCTCCACCTTACCAGGTAGGTAAGATTACATTATTGGTTATCCTCAATTTACCCTAAATGACGCACCTAAGGATATATAATCAACTGGACGGTAACTTACAAATGAAATTAGCAGTTTGGTGTTTCAGTTTGTTTCAGTGAAGGATTCTCTTGTAAAATGCTGAATTTCAATGCATGATCATACGTCTTGAGTGCCGTTTTTTGAGATGCACAGAATTGTGGTCATCAGAAAATTGATGTTGGTATAATGACTCACCCCAAACTGTTAAAGTTGATGGGGGCACAGAAAATGTACCCAAGAAGAAAAACAGTTGAAATCATGTTTCATCTTATTCCAGATGGTTGTAAAATTGTTTTTAAACTTGAAAATAAAAATATTGTTTTCGATTTTTAAAATAAAATGGTATAATTTGGAGAAGCTCTCAAAACTTTTAATCAATATTCTTGAAAGACAAATAAAATGGAAGGTGGTTAAATTTCTTGCAAAAAGAACTTTAAAACTTTGAAATGTGTAAAATTGCTGTTAACATTTTGTCAAATAAAAGATTTCTTTTCATAACCATGATATTAATGTTTCATTTTCTCAATAATTTTCCACTACCGTCGAAATAAACACCAACGATTTAAGTAGTCTTCGTTCGCTTCTTCTATAAGGAATGTGTCCAATTTGAGGATCAGTATTTCTTTAAAAAATCATTGCAAATGCAAAGCATTCATATATTTTGGTTTCCACAGACAACAGCTTGTTGACGGCATAGAACAATAAAATCACAGATGTTCGTGAAAAAAAAAATTGAGGTCATGTAAATCTCTTACTATTTGTATCTAGTAAAATCAGTGGTTAAACAACTTTTTCCATTTTCACAAGCACTAACTTTCCAGTAAATCATACAATTTCACTATAATTTTTATTTCTGGAACAAGCACGACTTAGATAAGGCAGGTTCTTCAAAATAAGGTCCAATATATAGTAATGGGGAAACACTGCTCAGATTTTTTAAGCTGTGTATTTTAAAACCAATTATGTCCGAATAACAGGTTAACAGACACATGATTAATCATTATGTACAACATTGGTATTTCAATCCCCTCACTTCATCTGGAATTCGAAAAAAAAATCTCGAACGTCAGTATTTTTGACGGAAATTCACTACCTGAAATGTTTTTCTTTTATTAGATTTTAAATAAAACCTCATGGATTGCTGAGGATTTGATTTTTTCAGAATAGAAAGGTTGTAGATGATCTATTTCTGTGTATTCATGACATGGAATGAATTAAATGAAGTTCAAGAATCCACACAGTTGCCGTTATTTTTAAAAGTTGCGAACGTCATGGATTTCCGTCAAGATGTCAACAATAAGAAAAATGTGAAATTTGACAAGAAATAAAAAATTCCACGAACTCGCTGATTTGCTGTTTTATATTTAAAACTATTCAGATTTATTCAAAATATCAACAAAATTATTTACTACTAAGCAATTCACGCTAAAGAAACTGAACTTTTTCTACAACGCAAAAACTGCCTCGTCCGTCCAACGATCAACTGACGTTCGATCGAACGTTAATCCTGGTTTTCGTGTTAAACTTGACCCCGACCATGACGACGCACACATCTTTCTTTTTATGCATTACTAGCAACTCTCACATCGGTAAGTAACGAACTCTGCTATTTCCCCTGGGTACGATAGGTCATCTTAATAAATATCTGTCAAAAAACTGACGTTCGACAAAGATGACGTAAGAGAACCGATTCACACCACCAGATTTAAATTCAGAATGCCGCCGAAGCATAACCGGAACTATAAATTCGTAGCACATGAACGTTGACAGCTAGCGAAGTGACCGGCCATTACGTGGAATATTCGTGCACAGCGCGCACGACACAATGATGTTGCGAACGTCAGTTTTTGACATTTGTTTTCTAACGTCTATTTATTTGACAGACTATTAAAAAAGTATCGAACGTCAGGATTATCGAACGTCATATTGACGGACATAAATTAAGTTGGTTTAATTAAACCAGTGAAAATGACAGATTACAAATGTAGAAGTATGCTCATGGACCCAAACAATTGTGCCGTTCATCGATAGAAAGAAACGTAAATTTTCACAATGCTATTATTAAATAAAATCTATTTCTGCCTTTGATAACTGAGAGTTGCAATGAATGCATTAAATTGTTAACGTAGATGGTTATTACTTTTGGTAAGTAGTAAATACCATTAATACTATTAATACCAGTCAGCATAAAAAGGATCGACGTTACTTTTGTTGTAGGCCTAGTAAAGGTATGTCTATGGTGTTTTACCCTCTAAATCGACCAATTAATCATCGGTATATAAGACCACTTGCAGACGCGGCATGTATCTATCATGTTAGTCATTTTGGGAGTCCAATCGGTACACTTAAAGTGCAAATTGTCTTGCAACAAGGGGGTGGTGTCACTATATTCCAGGAAAGATGTAACAATGATGACTGAAGTTTTTAAATATTTGACTGGTCAAACAAATTTTCTTCATGTCGAAGATACCGTCTTCCGTTGCATCAGGTAGCCTACCACAATGAGTGTCAATGAACACGAGGTAGGTACGAAAAGTGTCCGAGTAAAATTCGCGAACGTCATTTACTTCCATCAATGCGTACTGTATCAATGGTACCCGGCTGGAATACCACACTAAAGCCATGAAACTAACGATCTACAGGGTACCAGTCTACAGGAAACATCGTGGCGGTGACGGACAATAATGGCAGTGCGGAGTGGTTTTTTGCAAGACGTCTAGACGTTTTGAAGCTGCCAATAAATGATTTTATGAAAATGATTTGTTTTAACAAATCTGAAACTTGAAAAAGATCTGGAACAAAACATTGAAGCCCTGTTTGCAACAACGCCAGAAGTAAACATTGATACTGGAACATTTTACATTGTTCAAAAATCTCGAACGTCATTGTATCGAACGTCATTCAATGTCTGTCAAAATTTTCGAACGTCATCGTAAATCTGTCAATTATGACGTTCGAAACAACGGCGTTCAAGACATCGTATCTTTTTTAAACAACCTGACAAAGTGATTGTTTTTGATTGAAGTAAGGTACAAAGGATTGTTAACATGCATGGCAAATTGCATTTGTGTTCTGCCAGTAATAAATAAATGCAAGTCAATATTTGTCTTGATTTTCCGTCAAAATTATGCACTTCTTTATCATGCTGAATTTTGTGTGTGTGTTATTTCCTTTGATATTTGTAACTTTTATTTGAAAGTACACTCATAGGCACTAGCAGAAAAACATATTTTATTGGTTCTTAACGACTGCTGCACCAATTTGACATAAAACTTGTAATTGCTTCGACTTTGATAGATAAATACTACAGATGCTAAAACGGTCATATCAAGCCAAAATTCAACTAAATTATCCCCACAAATACATTTTTAGAAACTTTAAGGTGCATTTCAAAATGTAAAATATTATTTGGAATAAATAACTGATTTTTGAAAAATTTCAAATGAGGTAGTAAATTGTTCCACCTTTTGAAGAGCCTGCCATAAGTTTATGCAACCAGTAATACGCCATAGTTTTGTAAGTTTTCCGAGAAATGCTAAGCCAAAGGTAGGTGCGTCATTTCACGAGTGCGGCGAATTACGTACATGGACGATATATTTAATGAAAAATAGTGGCGGCCAGATACGACATTCTACCCATTCGTTCAAAACCTTTTTAAAGTGTGAAACAGTGAAAATGGTGCTTGAATCTACTGTGTTATGAGTTGTAGTAGGCAGGCCATTTATGCCGCACAGTGCTTCTGACACACAGCGGACATGTCGACAATGCGCACGTAAATTCCCATTCATAAAAACGATCGTGTGGTGAGAATTGCACAGAGGGGGCTGCCCAAGAATGCGCTTTCGCGATTCGTCCTGCTGATGTATACGTCATAATTTGCATATGCTGTCTGCATAAATGAATAATAAACAGTCTCCAGCGCGGCCGATCGGAAATCGCGTGGTTTCTGAGCCTCAAACTTGATCTCAAAAACTTTGAGTTTGATTTTCGGTCCCCCAAAAAAGATAAACCCTCAATATTCTTAATTAAAATCCAAGGTTGATTCATATATTTGTGAAATAAAAAAGATTTCAAGTTTAAGTGCTCAGGCCAAAGACCAAAGCAGATTTTGTACACTTGGTTTTGGTTGCATGCGTTTCATGACACATAAGATGGCGGCGACTCCCGGTCCAAGTCAGACAACGGTGGATCTTCCAAACAAAATTGATGTGCCATTAGCCCCATAGCTACAATACACGGGCAATAAATGAAAAAGGGCACAATATTTTAATCTTAAAAAAATCATAACTCCGTAACGGTTTATCCGATTTTGAGGAAACAAAAATTTATTTCATATGGAAACCACAAAGAATGCACATGCCGAAAATAAAAACGATTGAAGCATGTTTAGATTTTAGGCTGGCTAGCCTAGTTGTAGCTTTGTTTTCTAGTGAGAAATAAATTTTTGAAGTTAGAAATTTCAGCACTTTTGATGTGAGGGCGCTGTTGCTTTCGTCCTCCCTACTCCCACTACTATACAGCAGTCTAAATGTGTGTGCAAATCCTTGTCAGTCAGACACATGTACATGTACATAATGTACATCCACATAATGCCAGTGTTATGTATAGGCCTACATACATACATACACGAAAACCATGCTTTTCCAACATAGTTTAGAAACATAAAATACCAAAATATGACCCAACTTTTAAGTAACTCACCAACCAAGCCGATCCTCAACTTTCTCTACATAATTGTGATGACCGTAGCAATGTCCCGACCCTGCTCACCCATATAAAAGGTGAAAATCTACTCCATCTAGTAACAGCAGTTCGGCAAAATCAGTGCAGCTTATCAAAAAGGTCGAGAAAGTTCGAGAAACTTTTAGCCAAGCATATTATTAGTACGCACCAGAGTTGTAAACATGTTTTATAAACTAAATGGCTCACAAAGTATCACTAATAAACTAAAACATATTGACAATGAATACTAATTGGATGCAATAAGTAGTTTCATTTTATGGAAAAGATTACACAATTAAATAAATGTTGTCAACAGAACTATTTTGCGCTCCTGGCACAACCCAAAGAGAGTATACGTACGTGCGCGACCATTAAAGGTGAAGTGCGCCCTCTGTTGATCACACTCAAAACGATAATTTATGCTGCATGTACATGTGTACGTACGTACATGTATGGTCTCAAAAACCTTTTCACCACATAAATGTGCACACAGGGGCATTTTTGACTGGTTTGTACTGTCATTTTGGCCACCCTGAACAATACCAGACAATGCTTTTACCACTCAAAAACAGTCGACTCATTTTGACCTGTAAATGTACTTATTACACGTAAGGTTTGACAGTGTTTGACTTTTGAGTGCACTAGATATACCTTGGGAAGTATTTCAACATTTTGACTGATTTTGGCCCTTGTAGTAGTAAGAGGGTTAACCAAAAAGTATTCGTCAGGCATTTTTTTGTAAATGTTTTGTAAAACATCAAAACAAAAAACACAGTTTTCTGGTCAGGCATTGACGACGTCAGAAACAAGTTTCTGATCACGTTGTTGGTCCCGAAGCGAAGCAGGTCAACTCGTACGCACGCCAACTCGTACACGGACCAACTCGTGCGCATATGGTCAACTCGTACTATCACGCACCAACTCGTACACGCACCAACCCGTACACACACCAACTCGTACGCAAACCAACTCGTACGCAGTAGGATATTTTGATGCGGGCGAGTCGAGTAGGTAGGCCTACGAAGTATTTTTGGGGTAATTCACGGCAGCTTAAGGATACGCAGTAGCATTATGTGGCATGCACCCAGAAGTGTCAGAAGTGGCGGAAGTGTCAGAACCTTGGGTTAGCAGTGCCCTACACAACAACGAACTCGGCCGTCCAGTCTTGCATACGCAAGTTGATGTCTCTACCGTTCCTGCCACACGAACATGTGCCTGCCGCATTCACCAAGCTGAGGTCGTCTGTGTCTGACCCACTCGTCGTGTCACAGTTGTTCGAGTACGTGGAGGACACGTGGCTCAGTAGCACAGTATGGCCACCAGCAAACTGGTCAATCTTCAACCACAGTATCCGTACCAACAATGACGTGGAGGGGTGGCACCGGAGGCTCAACTTGAAGGCAGGCAGAGCAGGGCTTCCGTTGTACAGGCTAATTCCTCTCCTGTACAACGAGGCAAAGTGCAGAAACCAGAGGCGAAGCACAAGACAAGTACAAGGCAGAGTTTTCAAGCTGTGGGGTGATTACCAAGCGGGGTCCCTCAAGACTTCTGGGCTGTTGGCAGCCTGCAGTCATCTTCATGGTCTTGCGATGTAGACACCACTGAGTGAGCGACGAAAACAAGAACAAACCGGCCCTTCTCAGGGCCACACATTTCCAAAAGAGATTATTATGTCACGTCGAACAAAAAAACAATCGTTCCTTATATATTTATTTATATCTTTAACAAAAAATGTCCTTCGAAACACAACGGTCCTTACGTGAAACAAATAAACAGCCAAACAATTAAATTGATTTTTTTTTTTTTACTTTTTTAAATTCACATTGCTTCAAAGCAAAATTATTAATTCAAGCTTTACGGAAACACAACAAAAAACATTAATACTGTTAAACTTCAATTATTACTTCCAGCTTTTAAACTAGTTACACTTCAATAACACAACGATCCTACTTGGATTAACCTGTCTATACGCCACATAAAGCAAAACTATGTAGGATAATTTCAATAACACAACACATTACTTCGTATCACACTCCCGTTGGTAAATCACGCGTACGAGTTGGTGTGCGTACGAGTTGGTGTGCGTACGAGTTGGTGCGCGTACGAGTTGGTGCGTGTACGAGTTGGTGTGTACGAGTTGGCACGCGTACGAGTTGACCTGTATCCTTCAATGTCTTCCATTTATTAGTTCTCTTAAATTTCTTCCATTTAATTAATGGGGATTCTATCTAACTTGATGCAGGGTCCCTATTAAATCAGTAATTCAAGGATCACACACTAGTGACGGATTATGCATGACCGATCAATCAAGGACTTGTAGCATGTCTATGGTTGACGATGAATAGCAATAACATGTACGCACAGCACTCGTACATGTACTAAGCGGCGGCCGCATACACACAGTAACGCACGGCGCCTCTGCTATTTCACCGGGTCAACTCGACCTGCCGCTGCGCTGCGCGTCTTTTATAGATTTCTGCAGCTCGCAATTTACAATGTGCGCATGGGCTTGCGACCAAAAGTGATTGGTCAAACTAGTAAACAATGCGCGTGCGACCAAAAGTAATTGGTTAAGCTAGTAAACAAGATGTGCGTGCGACCAAAAGTGATTGGCGCTTCACTACTTGATCATGCATATTCAATCCACTGTCTAAAATTAACATTAATTAACTCATTGATAAAGTTTACGTGAAGTTTCTCTACTGCAAGGTCAAATGCATGTCTTCATGTACAAAATGTAATACATTCTCACACTGTGAGATATACGAACTTGCCGTGTTCACACACGTGTGTGAACACTGCTGTCGTCACTACACAAGTACTTTACATTGGCAAAACTTAACGTTGCATAAATCATTAATGTTGACTTGCATTCTCTCATTAACATTAATCTGGAAGTGTTCTTTAGAAATTATAGCTCCTCGATCCTGTTTGTTAACCTTTATCTAAATAAACAAGGAATAAGTTAAATGCTTGCTGACAACACAGGTAAGTGTAATTCTAGAGTATTCTTAATAAAAGATTATTACATCAAATAATGCTATTCCAAAGACTTTACATGTTTAAGTACTGGTGTAAGGCTACTGAGGCTATCAACACAGTATAGCTTAAGTTTAACTCTTGTTCTGTAAGATTTGCTTCTGGAGAAAAGTGATTTTCGCCACACTACTTACTACACGTAAGGTTTGACAGTGTTCGACTTTCAAGTGCACTAGATATACCTTGGCAAGTATATAAATTATATGGATTGATTTTGACCCTTGCAGTCACAGAAGGGTTTACAACAAAGAAAATAAGCTAGGCGCATTTATAACACAAACTAGCTTTCAGTTTCCAAATTAATCAGTGCAACCCTCGATCTTTTTCATTCCCCCCCCTACAAGATCAGCTATGCGTTAGGTGTTTGTGGCTACACTGTCATCATGTGTACATTTCTTAATCTGAACCTGCTCTTCATGATAAGGTCAGAGAAGGCCATGGATTTTGGCCTAGTGCTTCTCTTCTACGGCCTTTACTACGGCGTGCTTGGACGAGATTTCGCTGAAATATGTTCAGAGCAAATGGCTACTCGTATTGGAGTAAGGAACATAAATTTGTTGTGTTGACCCCTCTCTAAAGAAACCATCTTCAAAATTTAAAAGGAGGTTAACAGGCCTGTGATTTCTCAGGATTTTTCCTGATTGCAGGATTTTTTTACAAGTCTCCCTTTGCCTCAAAATGTTCTTGAAAGAAAAAAGTAGTCTGTATTGTGTCGAAACCTCTATTTTCTTGTTTGTGGGGATGTGGAGAGTCTGTAAATCCTTCAAAATTAAACATCCAGGAGGTTCAGGGGGGTTTTGTCCTCTAGACCAAAGGGAGACCCAGGCCCGCTACCTATTTTTCAGGATTTTTTATCTTAGTCAAATCACACCTCTGGGTTTAATGCCATTGGTAATTACCAAGTAAGTTTTATTTCAAACTGATCATTTATGTACACTTTTGGTGATTTCCTGATAACTTTGTATAATACTTCTGTGAAGTTGGTGATGATACCAAACAGCTTGAGAAATTATATTGTCATTTAAAAAAAAAATTGAATTAAAAAAAAAAAAACATGGCTGTGATCCACTTTTTCTCATGAGAATGCATACAGAAGTATTTGAATGCATTTTCCTGTTTAACAATAAAATAAGCTGAATTTTTCACCGGTTGGTTTTCATACATATACCTTCGTTCTAGTAAAAGTATAATCAGAAATCGATTACCTACATGAAGAGTGCCAACCTGCTATAATCCATACCATGGCATTGTATTCCAAATGTACGCATGCACAACAAGCTTGGTTACGGGATTTGCTCCGCCTGCTCGGCCTACCGTGGGGCATCTTGGGACAGGTGTTTCCACGTGAAGCTAGTTCCTCGAGAACTCCACGCAATCTTAAACTAGACGCAGGCGAACCATCATCTGTGGGGATAATGCGCTTTTAAAACGCGCTAAGGTGTGCGTGCGAGATACAGTTCTCTCACACGCCGGGTAAGTCTCCCAGACTGCACTGCTTCTTTTTGAGACCTTGCGCGTCAGTATGTGGAACAAAACGTCACAAATCCATTGTTCTAATTGGAGTACTATACCGTGGACTAGGTTATGTACACGAGTGGCACACTTCATGTAGGTAATAGACTTCTGGTATAATGGATGCATTTACAGACATTTTAGTAATGGTGTACAAAAACTGAATATTAACAATGATATTTCCGTGATTGGTGTTCACAGTACTACACAAAAACAGGGTTACCCGGCAGAGCCTTAGATGATAACATATGCGCTGTGTGTGGTCAGATGATGTACATTCCCGATGAAGACGAGGAGGTATCTGAAAGGGTGTATGAACTCACATGTAGACACAGGTAATGATCATATTATATCCCTTCATTAACCTCCACTATCAACTCTCTCCTTCGCACCCCCACTCCTCACAGTAGTGGCATAGGTTATTGGAGAGGGGTGGGGGGAGCACGTGCCAACAATAGAAAGCCTTTCTATTGTTGACATTTGCTCACCCCCTGTCGGCTTTTCTTCCAGATGCCTCACCACAATATTAAAATTTCTAGGCAAAATATAAGGGCTTCTGTAGACATGAGAAAAGTGTTTTATCTTTAAAATGATGGGGGGAAAAAAATCAAACAAGTGAAAGTATGTAAGACTAATTGCGGTGACACCATGGGAAATTCTCAATTGAGTAGTAATTAGTAATTTCTTCCATTTAATTAATGGGGATTCTATCTAACTTGATGCAGGGTCCCTATTAAATCAGTAATTCAAGGATCACACACTAGTGACGGATTATGCATGACCGATCAATCAAGGACTTGTAGCATGTCTATGGTTGACGATGAATAGCAATAACATGTACGCACAGCACTCGTACATGTACTAAGCGGCGGCCGCATACACACAGTAACGCACGGCGCCTCTGCTATTTCACCGGGTCAACTCGACCTGCCGCTGCGCTGCGCGTCTTTTATAGATTTCTGCAGCTCGCAATTTACAATGTGCGCATGGGCTTGCGACCAAAAGTGATTGGTCAAACTAGTAAACAATGCGCGTGCGACCAAAAGTAATTGGTTAAGCTAGTAAACAAGATGTGCGTGCGACCAAAAGTGATTGGCGCTTCACTACTTGATCATGCATATTCAATCCACTGTCTAAAATTAACATTAATTAACTCATTGATAAAGTTTACGTGAAGTTTCTCTACTGCAAGGTCAAATGCATGTCTTCATGTACAAAATGTAATACATTCTCACACTGTGAGATATACGAACTTGCCGTGTTCACACACGTGTGTGAACACTGCTGTCGTCACTACACAAGTACTTTACATTGGCAAAACTTAACGTTGCATAAATCATTAATGTTGACTTGCATTCTCTCATTAACATTAATCTGGAAGTGTTCTTTAGAAATTATAGCTCCTCGATCCTGTTTGTTAACCTTTATCTAAATAAACAAGGAATAAGTTAAATGCTTGCTGACAACACAGGTAAGTGTAATTCTAGAGTATTCTTAATAAAAGATTATTACATCAAATAATGCTATTCCAAAGACTTTACATGTTTAAGTACCGGTGTCAGGCTACTGAGACTATCAACACAGTCAGTATAGCTTAAGTTTAACTCTTGTTCTGTAAGATTTGCTTCTGGAGAAAAGTGATTTTCGCCACACTACTTACTACATGTAAGGTTTGACAGTGTTCGACTTTCAAGTGCACTAGATATACCTTGGCAAGTATATCAATTATATGGATTGATTTTTACCCTTGCAGTCACAGAAGGGTTTACAACAAAGAAAATAAGCTGGGAGCATTTATAACACAAACTAGCTTTCAGTTTCCAAATTAATCAGTGCAAACCACGATCATTTTAATCCCCCCCCCCCCCTACAATCTCAGCTATGCGTTAGGCGTTTGTGGCTACACTGTCATCATGTGTACATTTCTTAATCTGAACCTGCTCTTCATGATAAGGTCAGAGAAGTCCATGGATTTTGGCCTAGTGCTTCTCTTCTACGGCCTTTACTACGGCGTGCTTGGACGAGATTTCGCTGAAATATGTTCAGAGCAAATGGCTACTCGTATTGGAGTAAGGAACATAAATTTGTTGTGTTGACCCCGCTCTACAGTAACCATCTGCAAAATTTAAAAGCGGGTTAACAGGCCTGTGATGTCTCAGATTTTTCCTGATTGCAGGATTTTTTACAAGTCTCCTTTGCCTCAAAATGTTCTTGAAAGAAAAAAGTAGTCTGTATTGTGTCGAAACCTCTATTTTTCTTGTTTGTGGGGGATGTGGAGAGTCTGTAAATCCTTCAAAATTAAACATCCAGGAGGTTCAGGGGTTTTGTCCTCTAGACCAAAGGGAGACCCAGGCCCATACCTATTTTTCAGGATTTTTATCTTAGTCAAATCACACCTCTGGGTTTAATGCCATTGGTAATTACCAAGTAAGTTTTATTTCAAACTGATCATTTATGTACACTTTTGGTGATTTCCTGATAACTTTGTATAATACTTCTGTGAAGTTGGTGATGATACCAAACAGCTTGAGAAATTATATTGTCATTTAAAAAGATTTTGAATTAAAAAAAAAAAAACATGGCTGTGATCCACTTTTTCTCATGAGAATGCATACAGAAGTATTTGAATGCATTTTCCTGTTTAACAATAAAATAAGCTGAATTTTTCACCGGTTGGTTTTCATACATATACCTTCGTTCTTATAAAAGTATAATCAGAAGTCGATTACCTACATGAAGAGTGCCAACCTGCTATAATCCATACCATGGCATTGTACTCCAAGTGCATGCATGCACAACGAGCTTGGTTACGGGATTTGCTCCACCTGCTCGGCCTGCCGTGGGGCATCATGGGACAGGCGTTTCCACGTGAAGCTACTTCCTCAAGAACTCGACGCAATCTTAAACTAGACGCAGGTGAACCATCATCTGTGGGGATAATGCGCTTACCGGTAATGCTAAGGTGCGCGTACGAGATACAGTTCTTTCACACGCCAGGTAAGTCTCCCAGAC
>CM055819.1:57530003-57550481 GCA_029582265.1 Zoroaster sp. YZ-2022 | reverse complement strand
TTGTTTTTTTAGAGAAAAATATTGTGGGGACTCTTTTTCAAATGGAAATTACATGGGTTATTGGGAGGACAAAGAAGGTTGCTATGGTTACCATAATAACAGTGGGAGACTTGGAACTGTTTATGACCTATTTTTAATCCTCTCAAAAGGAAAATGTCCCTATGCAGTGTAAACTAGTCTTGAATATACATGGTTATGTACCATTCTTGTTCATCAATGAGCTTGCTTATTTGTAATAATTTCGTGCTTATACCACAGAGAAAGAACACAGACCATTCTAACATGTACATAGAAGGTATTGCTTATACACAAAAGTAGGGGTATTTTTCCTGTGACCGAAGAACAATAAAAGTTCACATAATGTGCCTGACCCCATAGCATGCGGGTACAAGTACAGTCCCCAAAACCTGCAAATAAGAATGGATGTATGCACAATGCTCTGTTGGACAAAATAAACCGAATCAAAGAGGGAAACATTCCTTGTATATTTTGGTTTTATTTTTAAGTACAAACGTTTTTGTTATAGCAATGCATACACCTAGACATGCAAAGCACAGTTACTGTTGCTAAGTACAAAGCTCTATGACATATCACATTAATGGCCTAATTCACAACATCTGCAAACCAGAAAGTATTTATGTCTTATTCCACAGGGTGCTGAAGTACTGATGTCACAATAATTTTGTAAGTGTTGCGTCATAGAACAATAACGAAACAAAGAATATGTAGAACCAGCCGCCATTGGAATGTGACATTACACTTCAGTACTTAATTACATTGTGTATTTGAAACATAAGTTGCCAATCACTCCCCCCACAAACAAACAAACATATTCCTTTAAAAAAAAATTTTTTAAACCAACAAAACCAACATACAAGTAACAAAACAGAAACATTTACTAAATCATAGTAAATGATCAGCATAAGAATAACAACATAGAACATAAAATACAACATAAATAATAGAAATTTAATAATGTTGACAAACAGTGTATCATAAGTAAACAAAAAACTACAAATATAACAAAGTGACAATGTGACAACGCAAAACAAAAACAGAACATACTTAATACTGAAAATATACAAAAAGACACACCGAGTTTACAAAATTGGATAACTTGTAAATCACTGCATAGAAATATATCTCTAAATTAACCAAGACATGATTATGCGATAAACCAAACAAAATACAACAAACAAACAGCCCCACAACAATTTTTTTAGTATAACATTTTTTTAAAGTTTACAATAACAATTTCATATCTGAAATGGAAAGTAAAATACTTTATGCTTTACAAATATGTAAATTTATAAGAGAAAGACATTTATCAAAATAACAAAATAAATATGTTAAAAAGACTGCTGTATTCATAGCTATAAATATCGATTACTAATACAGTGTTCTCCTTGTACTATAAAAATGTGCTATAATTACACATTTATATCATTTCAATGCATTCTTTATAATTAAACACAAATCTACGAAAGACATCAATGTAAAACAACATGCTTAAACAATTACAAACATGTACGGAAGTTCATATGTATTGTGGGTAATATAGATACTGGAATCATGATTATTAAAATTAAAGTTTCTATAATACCAAAGTACATGATTGGTTAATAGTTATTATCATTACAATGGAAAGCATCCATATAAGCTATACATTAAGATAATTTTATCATTTGCTTAAAAATTGCAGCAAATTTTACAACATTAAGACTTATCTGTACATTTGGAAAATTATCCCAATAAGGCCAGAATTTAATCAGTTTATTTTTCACAAGTTATATTCTCTGCAATTCACTTAATTTAAATATTCAATAGTTATGAATATTGTAACCATCCAGCTACAGGGGGAGAGAGCAGTGGAGATTGTGGAGTACTGATACTGCTTGAACCCCTGGGGATGAGGTTGATACTGACAATAAACTATTATTACTGACCCCGAGGTCAAATGTCAATCTGTAACTTGACCGTTGTCAATTAATTTTTGACATGCACAGCATGTACTAACACAAACACAAAGGTGTGTACAGCTTGTATATGATTGCCATACAATTATTATTAAACAAATTTTACTTTATGTACAATTCCTATATACCCTTATTATACTCGGACAAATACACAATCGACAATGAACTCACTGATGACATTTTGTCGCAGCTAACTACTGCTTTTATTTCAAGAACTGGGCATCTGCCTGAATCAAAAATGTTTGCCAAAAGACGGGCACCATTGCCCACGGGACCACTTACATGAAACAAATAGGGCATGCTTGCCCTATACAAACACGGGCACGCTTGCCCCAAAATTTAAGACTTGTACGGGCTGATCAGACCCCCATGGCAGCTTGCCAACAAGTCAGAACCTGGCAGCTTGCCAACAAATAAAATACAGTGAATAATTATTGACAATTGTCAACATTACATTTTAGCCGTAAATGCACTGTTCGCTTGTACCGCGGCTGGAATAGCCCCTGTTGGACTATCGGGAGCTGAAACTATGCTTACAAATTTTCGGCTTTCATTTTACAGGAAAATTTAACAAAATGAGGCAGTGGCAGTCCTTGTCCCATGAATAACGCCTGAGTTGTTTGAACCATGGAGGAAGGAAACACTGTATTTCCTTTCTCCATGTTGGGAACCATTTTTTAAAATTGGGTTGGTGCAGGGTGAGGCGGGTTGATGATCCCGTCTAATGGAAAGCTGCAACGAAAATGAAATTCACAAACTTGGCGCCCGATCACAAAGTTTTCCTGAACATTTTTTGGGCAGCCTAATTGGTTGAAGCGACCCCATAGCGATAAAAGCAAAGGCCCACTCCTGAAAGAGCCCGCGACCTGAATTGGGCAGCTTGCCAAATCCCCGCCTGGCCAGAGTAAGCCCTGTTCAGCTTACGCAAGACCTGAAATCGCCAAAATTTGCATAAAGCGCCCCAGATAAAACGGGAACACAAGTGATGGAGGGCGCCCTATTGATGGGCGGCCAAGTATAATGCATTCAATCGTGAAGGCGATAAAATGAATTATACTCGGACAAATACACAATCGACAATGAACTCACTGATGACATTTTGTCGCAGCTAACTACTGCTTTTATTTCAAGAACTGGGCATCTGCCTGAATCAAAAATGTTTGCCAAAAGACGGGCACCATTGCCCACGGGACCACTTACATGAACAAATAGGGCATGCTTGCCTATACAAACACGGGCACGCTTGCCCCAAAATTTAAGACTTGTAATGGGCTGATCAGACCCCATGGCAGCTTGCCAACAAAGTCAGAACCCATAAAGCAGCTTGCCAACAAATAAAATACAGTGAATAATTATTGACAATTAAGTCAACATTACATTTTAGCCGTAAATGCACTGTTCGATTCCACCGCTTGTACCCGCGGCTGGAATAGCCCAGTAGTATGATAGATGCCGAAGGCCGACCATTGCATCAAAAAGATATTTTAGGGGTGGTTTTTGAAACACTTGTGAGAATATCTTCTTTTGAAATGAATTTCAAAAAAAAAAAAATTGGTAAGAATAATTGTTTTTATTAAAATACGCTAAACGCGAATGAGTACATTTTTTAATCTCAGATTTTTAGTAAGAATAATTGTTTTTATTTAAGAGCTTGTTTTACTCAAGCTCATTCGTTTCTACAGCGCTACAATCGTATTGTAATAAAAAATGAAATTGGTAAAAAAAATTGGTAAGAATAATTGTTTTTATTAAAATACGCTAAACGCGAATGAGTACATTTTTTAATCTCACAGATTTTTAGTAAGAATAATTTTTTTTTATTTAAGAGCTTGTTTTACTCAAGCTCATTCGTTTCTACAGCGCTACAATCGTATTGTAATAAAAAATGAAATTGGTAAGAATAATTGTTTTTTCCTATAATTGATAGGAAAAATTAACATTTTAAACCGTGTTTCAAAAACCACCCCCTAAAAGATCTTTTTCGCAATCATCGGCCTTCGGCATCTATCATACTACTGTAACGTATCTTAAACAGTACTTATAAAAGTGAGATAATGAAATAATATTATATTATTTAATAAAGATGACTACTACAATGTTTTTTTGCGAATGGATAGTAGATCGTATCGAAGAAATGAATCTAAACATCGCGATTCCTGAACCTATAAAAAATAAAAAAGCTTGCATCAACGACGAGATGCTGTGGGCTTTACGCGCTCATTTTTTCGAACTAATGGGCACATTGATAAAACTAGCGCATCACCCAAATCCCCCCATAAGTTATCAAAAATATAATAAAATAAAAGATATTATTAATCACATATATATTAATATGCTAGTTTTTGACGTATCTTAAACAGTACTTATAAAAGTGAGATAATGAAATAATATTATATTGTTTAATAATAAAGATGCCTACACCTTTATCGAAATGGACATTGATGAATTGAAAGCTTTGTACAACAGAAACAAATTCGTATAATTTCAAACGGTACGAGAGATTTAAAAAACGTGTTTATTACAAAGCTGTAAAATTTTTCATAAAACCCATAAACAAAACCATTGTACGAGTTAAATTTGGTTGAATTGAAAGGCGCATAGCTCTCGGAAATATTGAGTTACCGTTACACGGCTCGGGAGCGAGATCGTTGATTAAAAAGACTACATCAACGCTAATAAAAGGTTTCTCAATATAGAAACCAGTTGAGATTTAAACCACCGATCAATGGTGGTGGTTATTTACGTCAACATTTAATGATTGTTCCGTTGAATCACAGCAAAGAAAAAGATTTAAATATTTTTTGAGAGCTGTATCTCCAAAACCATCATCGCCGAGCTAAAAAGGACTTGAAGGATTTTAAATCGTTAAAGTTTATGATTTATATACGAATTAAATTACTTAAAGTAAAACCAGACGGCGATGATGAAGCTGAACCAAATATTCATAATAATGGGCAAATTGTTTTATTAAATTTGCATGATATCAAAAATGTATTAGATACGATACTTTCACAAATTCAAGAGACTTTAGAAAGATATACTCAAGAAGGTAGTGGATGGGTAATAGATCGCATCGTTTCAATGAACGTTAGAATTAGTAAGTATCAACCTTTAAGAGGAGGTTCTTATATCGATCTATGCGACTACATTAAAAATAAAAAAGCTTGCATCAACGTAAAAAATAAAGACGACGATTGTTTGCGATGGGCTTTACGCGCGCATCGTTTTCCCGCGTCTGATCATTCTGATAGAATTAGTGGCACCAATAGATGATGGTTTTAATTTTAACAACATTGTCGCGCCAACTCCAATCAGCCAAATTAAACGAGTAGAAAAACAAAACAATTTAGCGATAAATGTTTTTGGTTGTGAATCAAAAACGATAATCGTTTATCACGTTAGCGATCAACCGGCAGAGCTGGATCGCATAAATTTACTATTGATTCACAAAGAAGAAGAAGAAGGAACTAGATCTCACTACGTCTACATTAAAGATGTAAACAAATTACTTTCCGACCAAACGAAACACGGACATCGTCAGCATTTTTGTTTGAGATGTTTACAAGGTTTTTCGACGGAAGCGTATCTCGAAAGACACGTAAAAATGTGTAAGGGAATAAACAGCAGACCGATGACTATCGAAATGCCCAAAAAGGGTATAAACGACAAGTTAAAGTTTATCAATTTTCATAAAAAGATGAAAGTTCCATTCGTAATATACGCCGACTTTGAGAGTGTTATTAAACCAATTCAAGACGAAAACTCGACCAATACTACGAAACTTTTTAAAAACCATAAAAACATTTACGAAATGAAAACCAAAAAAAAGATCAAAAAGATCATATTTAAAAACCCCAAAAATTAAAACATGACTAGAAGAAAGGCGAGGTTACGACTCTGCTAGGCTTGAGTATGCAGATCGTAGGTCTCATCGAGGAAAAATAAAGTGTATTCCAAACAATATCGAAAATTTTTTTCAGCTTTTCCGGGACAAAGAAAACGTTTACCGGTCGGATTAATTTATGAGGCTACGACTCTCATCCTTCATTATGCAGACTGTGGTGGTCTCATCGAGGAAATTTTTACAAAGTGGGACAAACAAAAAAAACGATTTCTTTTAGTATTATAACGAATGATTTAAACGAAACCCAATTCCTGAAAAATTCAATTTTAAAAAAAAAACAACAAAAGGGTTTTTGGATCTTTTTGAAAAACTTTTTTTGAAATTAAAATTCCGTCGATTTGTAAAATTTGGGTGATTATCACGATTTAGGCGTGCGATACTTGCTTGTTGGCGGACGTATTTGAAAACTTTAGAAATGTTTGTATGAAAAATTATGGATTAGATCCGGCTCACTATTATACTAGTCCGGGGCTAAGTTGGGACGCTTTATTAAAACATTCAAAACAAACTTTAGATTTGTTTACAGATGTCGACATGCATTTGTTAACAGAAAAGGGTACGCGAGGAGGAACGTGCATGGTGAGTAAACGATACGTGAAAGCAAATAATGTATATTTACCCGACTACGATAAAACGAAACCATCGAGCTATATTATCGATTTGGACGCGAATAATTTATACGGCCACGCCATGAGTCAACCTTTACCAACCGGTAATTTTAAGTGGTTGAGCGAAAAACAAATTGACAGACTCGAGAGAGATGGATTTAAAAACAATAAAGGATACATTTTAGAGATCGATTTAGAATATCCCAAAGAATTACACGATTCTCACAACGCGTTTCCACTCGCGCCAGAGTCGTTGATAGTACCGAAAGAATGGATGAGCGACTATCAAAAGAATTTACTAAAAGATAAACCCGCTCCAAACGTTACTAAACTGGTTCCAAATTTATACAACAAGAAAAACTACGTGCTTCATTATCGTAATTTACAATTGTATACGCAACTCGGTATGAAACTGACTAAAATTCACAAAGTTTTACAGTTTGATGAATCATGTTGGATGAAATCGTACATTGATTTAAATACACGATTAAGAAAAGATGCGACGAGTGATTTTGAAAAAGATTTGTACAAACTGATGAACAATTCGGTTTTTGGAAAGACGATGGAAAATGTACGAAATCGCGTCAACGTAAATTTGAAGCATTCAAACGATCCAAAATCAGAAAATAAAATTCGCAAGCTCATCGCGAAACCAAATTTTGCAGAGGCTAGGATTTTCGATAACGATCTAGTGGCGATTCACATGCACAAAATAAAACTCAAGCTCGACCGCCCAATCATTATTGGAATGAGTATACTAGATTTATCCAAGGTTTTCATGTACGATTTTTATTACAATCATTTAAAAAGCAAGTATAAAAATAATTGTGAGTTGATTTACACGGATACAGATAGCTTATTGTTGGAAATTAAAACGAAAGATGTTTACAAAGATATGAAAAAAGACAAGCGTTTATACGATTTTAGTAATTACAAAGAGTCATTTTCGTTTTCTGAAGAAAACAAAAAGTGATCGGTAAATTTAAAGACGAGTGTCCAAAACTGTACTTCTGAAGTTGTTTGTTTAAGACCCCAAATGTATTCTATACTTACTTGCCAGATAAAGCTGAAATAAGAAAAGCTAAGGGAGTTAAAAGACAAGTTTTACAACAAAATATTAATCACGAGCGATATAAACAATGTTTTATTTCTTGAAGAAACTCTACGTCACCCCATGAATTTTATTAGGCACGTAAACCATAGACTATATACAACCTCGAATAAATAAAATATCACTATCTCCTCTAGATACAAAGAGACACATTTTAGAAGACGGAATACACACCTTGCTTACGGTCATTACTCTTCGATTAACGACGAATGATTGGGGATTCATCGTATCTCTAGGAATAATTTGTATTTCTTCTCTTACAAAACTACGTGCGGGCCTCCTTCACGCCTAGCGACGCAGGAGCTACATAATACAATATGGGTTGATTCGCAGCCTTCATCGTTTTAGATATTCTATAAATTTTTAAACTCCATATAGGATCGGTGCTCTACGCTCGTATTTTTTCAGCTTCACCGGGCGCGTATAAATAACGAACTAGCGAGTTTAATGGAATTTTTTTCATTCTTTTACCGGTGATGCTGGATTTTGCTCAACGCTATCTAATTTTTAATAGCGTCTTTTGTTTTGAGTTAATCAACCCGCGTCGTCTCGTTGTTTAACGCTTTTTGACCGCTAGGCAATCTTTAACCCATTCTCTATTTCTCGCTTCGGTAACAATTTCTTGACCGTATTGATGCGAAAATAATCTTTCGCTTAAAGTTCTATTAAATCTCTCAACGATACCCTGAGCTCTGTGATTTCCAACCTCTCCTCGCTGAATTTCAACTCGATGCTCACTCATCAAAGCATTAACGCTGCTCATAAATTCTTTTCCGGGGTCGACTTTTATAATTTTAGGCCAAACCAACGGCGATCGTTTACGCTGTCGCGGAGCGTAAATTTTTTTAAAAGCATCGCTGACTCGCGCGGCTGTTTTATCGATTAAAGGTACTGCAGCTTTATATCTGCTGGCTTCATCCACGACGGTTAACGCGTACTTGTACGTGGTCCACCGACTTTTATCGTGTGGAAGAAACAACAAGTCTGCTTGATGAACCTCGTTTGGTTTTTCGAGCGAGCTATTTGATGAAGTTGGTCTCGAATATATTTAGGATAGGTAAATAAATTTGCCACAGCGCTTGCTTTTTATCCATCGTCGAACGAGTTTACATTTACTTTCGTTTCTTTAGCCAGCTTGCTGATTGCTGGATTGACCTTTATTGTAGTATCCTCTCGGACTATAATAAGCGTTGATAGTTTTCGTTCATCCATTTAATATTTATAAATATTATTCTTAACATTCTATTCAGCGGGCATGAGCGAATGGTGGTAAAATTCCTTGTGTTAATAACCAATATTTGCGTCGCACCGCTTAATGTAATCGTCGCGGTTTTTTTAACCCGTTCTTTATATCCAATTTTCCTAAATCGGCTGGTTTCATTTAAATATTTTTTCACCCAGCATGCTGTATAAAATTACTAAAAGAGTCATAACTGAGCTGTGATAAATTGTATCAGCGATCGTTTTCGTTAACATTGAAGACATGTTTATAATCGTTAAACATAATAAAAACTTTTTATTCCATTTCAAGTTCTCTGGGGTGGTGAGTTTAATTAGCGAGTTTAATGGGTTTTTTTTAACGGGTTTCCGTTTTAAATGTTGGTTCTCTAAACAAGAAATAAGCTCAATAACACCAACCCAATAGCAATATAAAAATAATTGTAACTCGTTTCATCGCTTATAGTTTCTTTATAACCTTCGCTATGATGGTTGTTAACGCTTTCGCGGGTTTAGCGAGTTGTAGTTTTTCTGTCTCATTAAGTTCGGCGAGTTTTTACCGGCAGCGACTCTGTTTGGTTTTGTTTAGTCGCTGGTTTCGTCACCGTCTTTGGGTCTCTGGTTTACGCAATCTCCTTCGGCATTTTTGGGTTTCCATCGCTTTTATTAGGTATTGAAGATAATGTTTCTTCTTCTTTCTTTTAAATGTTTTGCCGTAATCAGCAGAAACGCTGATCGAGCGAGAAACATACCGTACTTGTAGTATATTTCACACAACGTTGTATTAAGCATGTTATTAATGAACGGATCTTTTCTAAATCTGAAATTAATTTTACCTTCATCATCAATTTGAAATTTATGGCCGTACAAATCAATACCCGTTGATTAAACTAAGCTCCAATAGTTTAGCGTATGAATTATAATGGCGCTACCCTAAAGACTGAGTAATATCACGACCCAATTTTAGTTTCGTATTGCGCGTGTAATACTTTTTCGCTCTTAACAGCTCGTGGGGTTTCCAATATCTCCAACGCTTAGTTCTTTACCGAAAAACTTTTAGAGTCTCCTCCTATTACGACCGATAAAGACGTTGTTTTAGCAATAAGCCACTATCATCGTTGATATTTTCGTTAATAAGTGGCGTCTGTATATTTTTCGTTTAATACCTTATTTCTTCCATTTATTATACGTACTAGAAGAATAATCGATTAAATTTATTAAAAAATATAAGAACCAATAATTAGTTTTAGATAACCCATCGACGTTTAAAAGCTCGTTAAGATTTAACATTAGATCTTTTACTCGTTCAGCATCTATACTATGACATATACCTTTTACTTTTTCAGTATTATCGTTTAATACTTGTACCAATTCTTGTCTTTCTTTCGCGGTAATTATGAGTTGGTTAAGATTATATATAAAATCATTTACTCGTTCAACAGATATATTCGTAAATACTCGTTCAGCATTCATATTTATAAATATGCTTTATAATATTTATTAAATTGCCCTCAACCTATGAGTAACCTAAGAGTGATCTATGGGTAACCTATGAGGGGATCGCCTTGACCTATGAGGGGATCGCCTTGACCTATGAGTAATCTATGAGGGGATCGCCTTGACCTATGAGTAACCTATGGGTAACCTATGGGTAACCTATGGGTAATTACACCAAAAAGGTAATCACTCAGTCACGTATTTCATAACCGGTAGGCTGATCCGTTTTTAAAATTAATTTACGATGTTTAACTCTTTTTAATTTTTCATGAATTTCTATTCTCAACTCGCGAGTTGGTATAACATCATTTTCTCTAAGACAATTCTCATACGAGTCTCTATCTTTACAATAAAATAAACATATCCATTTGAGTTGTTCTCTCAAAATCTTTCAATACGCCATTATATTTTTGAGTAAGTATCCAACAACCGTGTTTAATATGCCTACCGCTAAAGCCAATTTGAGTAATCATACATTTGTTATTCTCGTCGTATTTTTATAATGCAATCAGTTTATTCGCGCTGCAATCGTCTATAATAAACAACGTTTCTTTATTTTGAAAGCGTCGCTATAAATTTGTATAGCCCATTCAGCGATATGTCGTTTAAATCATTAACGTGTACGTTATCATCATTTAGAACCCATTTTCTATTTTTTGGTACGCATCATTGTTGAAAATGGTAGGGCATAATATAACGATATTTTCAAAATATTTAAAATATTCATTTTGTAATAAATTTAAAATAAATTCAGTTTTACCACATCCCGTTTGGTCCGCAAATTAACGCGGCGTGGATATTTAAGTAACATTTTCTTTTAATATTAAACGTTTTTTAATATCGACCGATTCGAAACGCGAGTTTCACATTATTTAGTTGCGTCCACCATGATAATAAAAGCATATATGTTTAGTTCAACCACTCTCGGCCCTTTTTCAATTTGAATGGTAATTCCCTTCGATAAGTTTTGCACTCGTCTTCCGCTTCCGTGTAATACATTATCGGTACTCGTTCTTAAATCTAAAATAAACCGTATCGATTAAGTAAATAATTGATAGTTTAACGTTTGATAAATCTAGAGCTTGTACAACTCGTATAGCGTGTTGTTTTCTCGAATCGCCGAAATATTTTGAAATCTCTTCCCATTGTTGATATCTTTTCATTCCATGCGCATAGAGTTGATTGGGAACGCCTTCGATAGTAATACTAACTTTTGTTATTTTTGGATTATAAAACTTGTTGCTTTCTTTCACGTCGGGTTCTTTGAATAGAAACAATATTCCTTTCATACTTTTTGCTGGGGTATTTAAATTTATATTCCACATTGTATCTTTTTTGTTGTACGTAGTTACGCTCTGTCTCAGTACGCGATCAAACAATATACTCGTTCTATCGCTGTATTGATTTCTAATTGTTCTAGCGAGTTCTGGCATATGAACAACCTCAAATTCTAAAGAAATTCCACTTATAACATATTTTACATTGTCGTCGGTGCTTTTAATCACATTTTCAAATTTATTAAAACACGAGTTCGTAAGTCAATCGATCTCCTATACCCGACTGATAGTAAGGTTGATGATCGGTCCCAAATTTCAAAATCCAGCGGAATGTAATACCTATTTTTATACGCGTCTGCGATAGCTTTGTCCGCTCCACTGTTGCCCGCGGAACTTTTATCGCTAGCGTCTATTCTCATTTTAGTTACGTTTTCAGTTTCGATTCCTTGATACACTAAATTTTCGCGCTGATCTTGGTCAACCATTCGTCTTTGTAACAATTGAATACATCCGCATCGTCTAAACTAAATATTTCATTTCCTTCCATTTTAATGATTATGTGTTTTACGATAGCTCTACTGATGTTTTGTACCAACGTTCTATTTTCATCATTGACGCTGCTAACGAGTTCAATGTTGAAAGTTAATCGCGTTGTATTTGGGAACGATGACGTCGTTCATTCCTAAATTTGGAAAACGAACCGTCAACAATTGATTTTCGTTTATGGTACCGGATTGTTTGTATTAACGACTTTTTGGCGCATTCCTTTTACGCCTCGAGGTTTCTCTTATTCTTCTGTGTGGATCTAGCGTATCTCCGTACGTATTACTTCCGTCATATTTAACGTTGTTAAATATAATAATTTTATATATAATCTACGTAAAACTATATTTAACAATTATGTTTATCGATTATAAATGGTGTCTGTAGCGATGATGGTTGGGGGTGCTGTCATTAATGCGTTAGCGTTTACTGGATCGAATCTTTTTATTTAGTAATTTACGTGGTAATGACGCGGAACAAGAACGTAAACGACACACGATTTTGTGAGCGTTGTGGAACATCTTTCGAAAGCTAGAGACGAATTTAGTAAAAGCGTTTTTAAAATATATAGATTATTTAAATGAGAAAAATACAAAAGAATCGAACGCGAATAGACTTTTAATAACATTAACGAAAACGATGCAAGAATATTTCGCGAGTTACCAATACGAGTAAATTTACCTCTCGATTTACCCGGACATGAGAACCGCGATTAGAAGATTTTTTACGTTCTAGCGAAGATCAAAAAACGGGAGAGATTAGACGTGTTATCATTATTGGTATAGTGAGTGAAATTGGTTACGCGAGTTACTAGATTGTTAAATAAAAGATATTATAAAATGGAAGAAGGAGGAAAACCCATATATAGAATTAGACCCAATGTTTAATCAACCTGAAGATGAATATTTTGATGATACGAAATGCGTGTCAACAACTTGGGTGATATTCCGATGGAACAAGAAACTTCTTTTAGTACCCTGACGTTATCTTCAAGAAAACTTGAAGATTACGTAAGAGATATAGTCGATGATTTCTTTTTGATAGTATAGGGTTATAGAAAACGTTATAAAAGACTATACAAGTATCTCAATTATAAACTAAAATGAAAGAGGAGTGAGTGAGCTTTTTTATGAAAGAAGACAAAAGAAATACGTCTAACTAAAAAATCGGGTGGATTTTTTAAAAATTGGGTACGTTAAGGACCAAAGGTTTTAATCGGAAGTGACTTTATCGGCTTTAGGACCCATAGAAAAAATCTAAAACAATATTATACAAAAGAAATAGAAAATAAAGAACTAGATGGAAACAAATTGACGTAAGTACGGTAAAAATCCGAGAGGTTTCATCAAATCCAGATTTTTAGCAAATTCGGATATTTGGTTCGGTCGTCGTAGAAGATTACCATCTATACCTCAACAAAAGTGTAGAAAAAATCGGGGGCAAGTAAGAAGCTATAATAATGGCTTTGATGAAACTCTTTCGAGATCAAGACGCGCAAACAGAATTAAATATAGAATGGAGAGAAGTGTTGGCGCTCCAAAAGACGTTATGACTACGAATCGGGGTGAACAATTAATCTTTAACTAAATTAAAAATATAGTCAACCAAAACTTGTCTCTGATGCGAAAAGAATTAATTTGTTGATGCAGAAGAAAGAGGATATCAATGTTGATGAAAAATATATAAACAAAACTTATGCGAAACTAAACGATGAAAAACAAGTTTTAATAGAGCAAATTGATGCGCAAAGATTTACGTTCTCCGTAGTCAAATTAATAGAATTAAAGAAACTGTTGTTAAAATGTTGGAAAAGAGACGTTACGTTGGGTGAAAGAATTACCAAACTTTATTTAGAGAACAAGGTGTAACGATTATCAGCAATTACACCCGGCTTTAGACCCATGACCCATTGCTTTATAGTTAAATCGATCGGTATATGGTTCCAAAACCAACTCTACCAAACTCCACCAAACTCCACAATTAACTCCACCCAACTCCACCCCGAGCGGCGGCGTAAAAGTGGATTACAAAAAACATTAAAAAATTCTAGCGAATGTATTATCTAAACTGGGGCGAAAGCTTGTAGCCGCTTTGCCAGCCAGCTGTCTATCGGTAATTATAGTAAGTTGGTTATTAAAAACAGCTTCCAACATTGTCGCGTGGACGGCGGAACATTTATGGTTAACGCTAAGTGGAGTCGGAGTATTAGTTTTAGCTTATATGCAGAAAACGCTGACGCGTTAAAACAATTCATAAATCATAACGCCTACACCGGCTAAAATCGCAAAACCAAGTATTAAAGAATTTTTTTCTTCTTGATGACTATTTTTTATCGCATCTTCTAAATTGACGTCTTGCTCGTACGCTATTGTAGAATCTTCTTCAGTAATTGATTCGCTGTCGTTAAGCAAAGGTAAAATAGGAAAAACAACGTATGCGTGAACAATCTAATTTGGTATCCTAATTTTAACCAAAGATAAACCGCTCGTCGCGATTAATAGATTGTTGTTGTATCCCGCATAATTACCACTCTATTCGTGAAATTCATATCGCTAGGGCATCATGTATAAATTTTTCTCTCCTACACAAAAGTTTAAACTACTGCTGCGAGCGTATTGTAAAACATCTTGATATCGTTGAATAGATGATTGTAAATCGACCGAGAGGTCAATCTTCTGCTTCTACTATATTTATAAATTCGTTGAGCGTTTTAAACCCGTACCCCCCACTAAAAATGAGCTTTTTGTTTGCGCTTGAGTCTCTAAAATCGCGTAAACGCGGTACGTTCTTAACGAGTCGTTTATTCGTTGCGACCACCAACATCCGGTAAAACCTCTAGATACACCGCTGATTATAAATTTTGGACCAAGCGAGCTCCGTTGAAGATTGTGAGTGAATGAATGCGATCGTATAGGTAGAAGGATGATCTCCAAAACTCATTTTAGTCGCGGTTTTGTAATAATCAATCGGTCACCTCGGTAGAAATAACGTTCAAACTACTGTTGTTATAGTTACATATGGGTACCGCTTTGATACCATTATCATAATAATAAGCAGTTCCTAATCCGTTTGAATTTAAATCTACTCGTTGTTTCCAATTGTTGTTTTGAGAAAGGTGAAATTCTTTACATATTTTTTTGTACGCGCTCACGTCTATATTATTGGCAAACGCATTATAGAAATTTTGGAAAGATGCGGGGCAGCTCATTTCTTTGAGCAATCGTCTAATTTGATAATAGACGTGAAATCTAAAAAAACTACGAATCATCGGGTAGCAATGGTTTAAATGTTGATAACTCACGCCGCATCTCGTCGTGGCGCAGTACGTCACAAAATTTATTTGATTTTGATAAAATTTGAGCGGGTTGGAATACCAATCGTCTACAACATTATCGCTTTTAACGCGAGGCAGCTTGTAGTCGTTGAAAACATTATTAAAACGAACGTTAAAAACCTGTTCTTGTTTACGTAAATGTTTATACTCGTTAAATCATCATCGTTAAAATTGAGGCGCTTTAAAATTTCCAGATGTTGGATATGAATACGTAAAATTACTCTCGAATGCTAATGGAAACGTGCTTTGCGGTAACGTCATTTATTATTAGAAAAGTTATATATAATGTTTAATAATAAAATGTATCATACGTTTGAAATCGAAATTGGTAAAGAAGGTGGATCGATTTCTTTAGAAAACGTTATCGATAATCGGCAAGGCAATCTCTCGATTATATTACACAGCGTAAAACATTTGGGTGGGATATTACAACATACGTAAAAAAGAAAGAATACTAGTTCGTACGGTTGGTGAAGGAAGGTGAAAAAATTTATTGAAGCGGGGCCTTTACTAACATTATCGAAATTATCGAGATTATAGCAAAATGAGCCTTGGATAACGTATAGAATCGATAAACCAATGGTGAATACATCGTTAATATTAGCTCAAGCGAACAAGAGCGTTAAATTTACATCTGCTGGCTAATTTATTGGGGTTGCATAGCGAATCTCTAACCGCGGGAGAATACACCCGCAAAATTGACGTACAACTTTTTAAATTTGTTTTACATTCATTGCGATCAAATTTCTACGACCGATAAAATTATTTCAACGGAAAGCCTGCACAATTTAAACTCGCTACCTTTGCGAGACGCGTCGTTTGGTGAAAGTATGTTCATGCAATACAAATCCATTAGCAAAAAAATTACAACTCGGAACTTTTAACGAGTTGAGTTTTCGAGTTAGAGATAGCAAAAGTAGAGATATACATAATCACGGTTTCCCATTATTTTAAATGTAGAAATTATATAAATGGCGAGTATTTACGGACGAGTCGCGCTTACGTGAAGCGTACAACGAATATTAGAACGATCGCCAGCGATGAAGCGAAAAAGGTGAAATTTACGAACATCACGGATATCTAAACAGGATGAAATTTTACAGCGATTAGTTTTAATCGAAAAGTCGACGTTATACTCGATGGCACGATACGTTTAAACAACCCTTTTTCTTTACGACCGCGCCCACGTACTGTAGTATTTTCACGCAGTTTATTGAAAACCGATAGTTTCGTCACGCATTCAACGACGCGCGATTATGCTCCCAACATTTATTATATTCCCTTCTCCGCAACGAGATGAAAAGTTTCATTTTCTTGATGATGAAATTCAACATTTAAAATACGAAATGTGTTTTAAAATACGAAACGTTAGAAAAGTTTTTGTTGAAGCGAGTTTCTTCGGTTCGCTAAATTCAAAAATCTGTTTCAATATAAAAATAGCAAGTTTACCATCTAATTAATGTTGAAATTATATAAATATGGCTAGCATTTATGGACCTAGTCGAAGTAAAAGTCAACTTAACAATAATCAAAAAAGCGAACCAAACATTTTTGAAAAAACTGGTTATATAGACGTTGATGAAGTTCAACAAACTATAACGTTATATAAATTAGGTGATATATTTCATCCAATGGACTAACGAAAACGATATCTGTTATCCAAAGTTTGTCATCTTTGAAGACACAAACGAATCTTGCAGCAATTCTTATAAAATTACATATGGTGAAATAGCTTCTTTAAAACAATTAAACGAACAATAACCCAGTTTACGATATTGATTTTTTGTGATTGAAAGAGGAAAACGTTAATTTCTTTATTTCGCGGATGGTGAAGATTCAAAGCTTTTGAAGGTAAATTTGTTTCAAAGTGCAAAGTAAAAGTTTTTGTACAGTCGACCTTTAGGCTGTTTAGAAAACTGGAATCTGTTACGATATGAAAAATTATTACTTGGCCGTTAAATTAAAAAAAATTTCCAATTTAATACTTTCCCATAAGATTAAAAAACTTTTTTTATTAATAAACAAATGAGCATACCTATAGAATCGACGAACGTACTTTATCCGAATTTACCGCCTTTTGATGAATGACGACGCTAAAACATTTCGATTGCAAACAATTTTACGATATCTCAAAAGAAACCCAAAAAGAAATAAACGAACGTGTGGGTGTATATATAAAATATAATAAAATCATAAACGCTTTGTAACAACGCAGAAACTATCGCAGAATTGAGGCTGTATTGAGCGCAGGATCCCATCGGGAATAGCTAGTATCGCCACGGTTGTATCATCACCCGTTGGATTAGCTTTAGAAGGTTTAGCTTTGGGGTTGGGCGTCGCAGCTTTAGCTCATTTTTTACGCTAAAAAAAAAATGAATAAAAAGCAAAAACACGATGAACATGAATTTTAGCGTTGAGTAAACTCAACACGATTGAAAAACCACGTTAGTAAAGCTTTAGAAGACGGTTACATCAGTCAAGAAGAATTTGTGCTCGTGACTGGAAGAGCGAGAAAAATATGTATAAAATGAAAGAAAAATCCTGAGTCGCAAAGAGTGAACCGGAGTGTTAAAACGCAAAAGTAAACTCTGATGTCGCTTTATATGCTGAAAAAAAAATTCTTATAAAGAAAAAACTTTTGAGTTTGAAGTAGCTAACGATAAACAAAACTATTACGCTTCGTGATCAAGCAAGAAACACGCTTCGCGAGTAGCGGAGCGATGTAAAAACGTTCGATAGACTCCTCCTCTCCGTACGCCCCAGCGGCGCATAATTATAATTTATAATTCGCCATAAAGAAATTTCTTTCCAACGAATTCTTCATTACTAAAATTAAACGATCGTTTAGATTTTTACTCACTACATTTAATATCCTCGTGGCATCTTCTGCGTACACGAGCCCGCCTTTGCTTTCTTTTGTGCCATTTTACATCTATAACATGCAAGTGGAATACTTTTTCCTAGCCGAATACGCCATCGATGCATCCGGGCAATAGACATCATCGCGAATACTCATTCTACCAACACTTGCAGTTTTTACCAACTAAAAGCCATTCACACAAAATCATCGTTCTCTCCATCTTTATTATTAAACAATATAATATTAATTCATTATGTCACTTTTAAAAACAACGTTAAAAGCTTCTCACCAAATATCTGTAATAATCCAGTGGGAATACGAGTTACGTCTCCGTTTGCTAAAAATGATTCTAATGAGGAAGAAAAATATTTTTTCATACATTCTACAAACGTAGTGATATTTATTGTCTTTTTTAATCAATAGTAATTTTATGTTACTATTACAGAATACTCTATTAAATATTTTCAATTGTTTCTTGAGTTGTTTCTGTGTAGGCATCTTTATTATTAAACTATATAATATTATTTCATTATCTCACTTTTATAAGTACTGTTTAAGATACGTCAAAAACTATCATATTAATATATATGTGATTAATAATATCTTTTATTTTATTATATTTTTGATAACTTATGGGGGGATTTGGGTGATGCGCTAGTTTTATCAATGCTGCCCATTAGTTCGAAAAAATGAGCGCGTAAAGCCCACAGCATCTCGTCGTTGATGCAAGCTTTTTATTTTTTATAGGTATCTAGGAATCGCGATGTTTAGATTCATTTCTTCGATACATGATCTACTATCCATTCGCAAAAACATTGTGTAGTAGTCATCTTTATTAAATAATATAATATTATTTCATTATCTCACTTTTATAAGTACTGTTTAAGATACGTTACAGTAGTATGATAGATGCCGAAGGCCGATGATTGCGAAAAAGATATTTTAGGGGTGGTTTTTGAAACACGGTTTAAAATGTTAATTTTTCCTATCAATTATAGGAAAAAACAATTATTATTACCAATTTCATTTTTTATTACAATACGATTGTAGCGCTGTAGAAACGAATGAGCTTGAGTAAAACAAGCTCTTAAATAAAAAAAAATTATTCTTACTAAAAATCTGTGAGATTAAAAAATGTACTCATTCGCGTTTAGCGTATTTTAATAAAAACAATTATTCTTACCAATTTTTTTTACCAATTTCATTTTTTATTACAATACGATTGTAGCGCTGTAGAAACGAATGAGCTTGAGTAAAACAAGCTCTTAAATAAAATAAAATTATTCTTACTAAAAATCTGTGAGATTAAAAAATGTACTCATTCGCGTTTAGCGTATTTTCAGCATAAAAACAATTATTCTACCAATTTTTTTTTTTTTTTTTTGAAATTCAATTAAAAAGAACATATCCTCACAAGAGTTTCAAAACCAATTCCCCTAAAAAGATCTTTCTTTTTTTGATGCAATCGGTCGGCCTTCGGCATCTATCATACTACTTCAGTCTGTTGGACTATCGGGGAGCTGAAAACTATGCTTACAATTTTCGGCTTTCATTTTACAGGAAAATTTAACAAAATGAGGCAGTGGCAGTCGCTTGTCCACATGAATAACGCCAAACGCGCGCCCAAAACGCGCCCATGGGAGAAAAGGACCGGCACGCCCAATGCAATTAACACCCCAGTAACTTTAATTTAACAAAATAACCCGGAATGCTGTCCAGTAGATTTTTCCTGAACAATTCCAAACCCACTTGGGAAAGATGGACCCCATCATACCTGAACAAATGAAAAAGGGACCACTTTAAATTGTAGGTGGTTTAAAACCTGCCACCCCAATGCGGGCGAAGCCGGACTTTACGCGCCCATTTGTTGGATGGAACGCCGTTTCATTTCCATCTTTAACGTAACTTGTGAAAAGCACCGAAAAACACGCCCTAGGGAAGGATGTCCGACCACACCAATTGAGCCCCCGGAAACCGAGCACAGCATTCCTCCATAAAACATGCGCAAACTTTGCCGGATACAAAGGCATCCCAGAGGTTGACAAGGTCATTAGTCCCAATATGGGACAATAATAAGCCCAGGGGAGGCCCAGAAACGGCAAGCTCCGCAACAAAAAGTAAAATCCTTTGGGGCCCGGGGCCCCCCCTTT
>CM055819.1:57470369-57529503 GCA_029582265.1 Zoroaster sp. YZ-2022 | reverse complement strand
TCCCGGGAAAAAACGGCTGTCGAACACAGATAGCCTCGTCATTTTCCGGCGCTGTATGTAAACGCGTTCCCTTTCCCGTCAAACACATTACAACAATTGTTATCATCTTCATCAAGTTTTCAGAATACTAATTCGTGGAAAGTTTGACCGACATTTAAACCCCTCAAAAGCTATCTTTAGTATAATTTCAAGCAAATAAACTACCTTATTTCGTTCTTTGAGGGCGCTATGTAAGATTAACGGTTTTACGTTGTAGGTATAGGAAAGAGATTTTCCATGAGGGTGCACCCAACCAAAGTGAGAAAAAGTCATTGTTTATCAAGGGAAGTGTATACCTCCTCAAATATTTCTGAAAACAAAGAATTGAGGCCCATACATTTGCGGATTGTGTAAAATGGGTCCAATATCATAACCTGGGGTCCTTGACTTCCAACGGTGAGTATTTTGGATACACTAGGCCCTGGAAAAGTGGTCCTAATTTGATTTCAAGCGTAAGGACTTTTCCAAAAACGGCTGCTTCTGTTTGTTGTGAGAATTTAACGGCGATCTGAATTGCGTTAAACGTATTGCATGACATAGGCCTATTATTGCAGCCTGTGTATATATAGGCATGACGCACTGGTTTAAAGTAGTGTTGGAAAAGTGGGGAGGGGAGGAGGCCTGATGACACTTTTGGTTGTTCCCGCAAACGGCTACTGAAATGCATCCACCCTAGTATCTTTGCATCACTGTGGAGAGAAAGTACACTGTCAAAACATATGGATTCCTTGGGGAACTAAGCCATTGGGCAGGCTTTTCATGTGCCATTCTATGAGGAACAGTATCGAAAAATATTGAAAATGGGTTCTTTTTTGCATCTACTGCCACCACGACATTATTCAACAGAGTATACCTTAGATCTTGCTACATTATGACCCAAATATTGCATTCTTTCAGAAAAATGAAACAAAAAACTGAATAAAAAATAGATTTTCCTTTCGTGTAATTTATATTAAATCTTGTATTTTTAGTCAAAAATTTACCTGTTTCGTGTGTAAAATCCACGTTTAGCGAAAAACTGGTCCAATAACATTATCATAACATTAAATAGCGCCACTCTGGGAGCTTAGATCTATTGAGTCATTTCTCTCTGGCTTGTCAGCTTTCTAACAATATCTATGAAAACTACTGCCGACTACTGGGATACATTAAAGTACTTAGCTAAATCAAACAATTTGACCCTTCACCTTATCTAACTTGGGCTCAGAGGGTTTGTACTCAAAGTCACTTACGAACCCTTGTTTAGAAACCATTTTAATAACTGGTGGGAAGGTTGAAAACAAATAGCAAAATTGGTCAATCAATTTAGTTCTTCTTCAGACAAGCCCCAATTCCTGTTATGCATGACCAACTGATCCAGCGAATAGCCATCAAAGCTGGTGCACGGCAGACGATAAACAAAGGGAATAACCAAATGGTAAATGAATAGGGAAAAACCAGCAACTGATGACAAAGGGACACACATAGGTTGAGACATTCTGTATAATATAACAATAATTAAATTAATTTATTTATACAAATCAAATAGGTGACGATATACATGAATTACATTAATTTAGGATACATTTAATCAAGACATGAAATGGTTTACAGCACAAATAAATCAACCCATAAATATTCGGCTGAATGTAATTAAAATCATTATCATAAAGAAATTGGTATGCCAGCTGTCGCTCGGTCAACCTGCTGGATTCAGGAACGGGGGGCCCGGGCGCTTACCACTGTGACACCTTTTGAACAAAATGGCAGTAGCCCTCTGGGGAACATCACAGCCCATCAATACCGCTCGAGTGTAGGGAAAGAATGTCGCATCCGGCCGCCACTTTTGAGCGGGCTTTTTTGATTTTTTTGGCAACCACTCAACCAGTTAAAAATCATTCTATCAATTTTTGTAGGTACAGAAAGCGAAAACTATCTTTAAAATCCACTTTATGCGATGGTTTTCGGACTTATTTCCTTCTAAAAAATCCTCCCCTTCAGAAAGGGTCCACTATAGTTGCCACTACGCATGCGGCCACAATGACCGTGTTGGTCACCACTTGTGGGAGTTTACAAGATCAGACTGACATGACTGAGGAAGCCATCGTATACTGCACGCCTGATTTTTCGCGAAATAAAATATCCTGGAATAATTTGAGGTATATGTCCATCATCACTCATATGTTCTCCACCTTACCAGGTAGGTAAGATTACATTATTGGTTGGTGCATTTAATGAAAAAATAGTGGCGGCCAGATAGATATATCTCTACTCCGAAGTGGGTAGCACTCTGGGAACATCACAGCCCAACAGTGCCGCTTCAAAGCAGGTAGTCACCAAGTAGTCAACAACCACGCCCAAGGATTGTCCAGTGAGGTGAGTATAGCGCCAGCCCCGTGGTAGTACTGGTCAGTCTCCCGTCCCGAGGTAACCTAACGGAGGCCTCGGCATGGGTGACATCGTCATTTTATACCCACATCAGTATTCATCCAAGCGGGACCACTTTGCTAACAATAATAACTATAGGCGTAAGCCATACCAAGACATCGGATGAGAAAGCAGAATGAAGTATTAACGGCTCAGTGAACATGAGCTGATGGAATAGGCAAAGGGCACAAATCAGACTGAAACACTCTTTGAATTCTATAGCTAGAGAATACAAAGTGAAATGCAGATATTGAATAATAAGAGTAAGACTAATTGCAGTGACACCAAGGCGTGGAATCTCAATTGAGTAGCAATTAGTTCTGAAAGAACTGGAGGCACACCCTGACGCCTCGATCAGTGTGCTCTGATCATTCTCAGGAGAAGCCCTCGGATTTGGTTTCGTAAGTTGCACAAAAATTGTTTCAGATGAAGAGACGGAAATTCCAAGGACTCATCTAATTCAATATTTGTATTTCACTTTGTATTCCATGACCCACAGGTGAATCCAACCAATGAATTTTAAAATAGAGAATGATATGTATTCAGAAACCAAACGAGAGCTCGATTCTCCAGAGATCCAGTTTCGTTTCTAATTACGAATGTCGGCACCTCCACGGAGAGAAAAAAATTGTCAAAATTTTACATTAGCACATAGAGGAATATTTCATATTGATTCTCAACCAGAATTTCATAGGAAACTAATCCAAGTGGTTAAAATTTAAAAAATTGTGTTTTCTGGGAGGAATATGGATTTTGGGTAGTAAGTCTGAAAATGTGGAATTTTCTTTAAAAAATCAAATTTAATTTCTTGGACATTGTAGATTAATGGAGGCCCTGTGGGGAAATAATTGTTTTGTGTGTCTAGATAGCCATTGTATCAAAGATTACTTTTATGTAAAAAAAAATAATTATTTTTCGTGTTCTCCAAAAATTTAAAAATAAAACATGAGAAAATCATGTAATTCCGTTACCAAAATAATGCACAAAAGTAATTTTGGGGCAAAGAAAATAAAAATAAAAACCCAACATTGTTTTTTTCTTCTAAATATACCTCCCTAGCATGTAAGCTTTATAAAAATGTTTTTTCACTTTCGGACATTTGCTTATTACTTCTTTAATATACGGTAGCGGAATTATGGTAACTATCAAATATGGATTTGCACTGTAATTTATATTCAAGTTTTTATTACTGTTAAAATGACTATTAAGTACATTTTTATTTAATGTTAATTAATCAACATTTTCATCAATAAAAAACTTTAAAAAAAAAGCACTGTTTTCTAAAAATATGACACAATGTTTAGGTTTGAATGCAAAAGTATGCCTATTGTCCATGTATTTGTACAGTGTTTATTACAGTAATTGTAGCACACTCATTAATTTGCTTGGAAATTGTTAAGTGACATGATTTAGTTGATGTTCAGGATATGTACTCAGGAGAACATTATTTCATATCATAAAACACAAAATGGATATGCTCTAAATGTAGAAATTCAAGTAAAATACTGTTTTTAATACTATTTATGCCTTGCATTTAAGCGTCATTTTAGAATACGCAATTCCTGTTACCATGATTGAAGGTAATTTTTTCAATAAAGGAATAATATTTCAAATTTTATTTTGCATTGTAGCATAACCCTACTAAAGTCTATATAATAGAAATAACACCCTTTGGAAATTACTAATCTTCACAGAAATTTATTAACTTATGCAAGACTCCGGAAAACTTGTCCTTCGCCGTAACTCCGTTACCGAAATTTTGACCTCCCAAAAGTGACCCAGTAGGTGAATTCTTTTAAATTATTTGTGTCCAACGAATCTGTTGGATCTTGGTCCTCATTTCTATACATAGATTAGTTGTCTCGTATAAAACATATATTTTCTAGGTGATGGCAAATGTTGATGGGTCATGAATGGACGTCAACCTGTTACCGGAGAATTGCCCATGTCACTTCTGTATTTGAGAAATCCATCTATGGAATCTGCAGCTCGAGCACACAAAGTGAAATACAGATATTGAATAGTGATGAAATCCTCTGAAGAGGTTCAGAGGATGGAATTTCAATTGTACAAATGTCACAAAATGCTTGCCTAATAACGAATCAACAGCATTCAATTTCGCTAAGGTTCCCGCGGTGTAACGTCACATGCCGCTGGAGGCGAAACTAATGCTGTTGGCGAGTATTTTAAATACTCACGAATTTTTGTGAAGTACTTGGAAACCTTTGAAATTGAAATTGAATGATCCTTTAAGCAACTTGAATGATGATTTTGAGCAGTAATCCGTTTCCAGATATTGAATATAAGTATTTAGAAACAGAACGAGCGCCTCTATCCGAACACTTTAAGAAACCAATTAGTCCATATCTGATGGATAATTTTCCCCATGAATACACAACACCCTCCGGTGGTAGGCTTGGCGATATCGATATTTTTCATCCACGATATATCGTCAAACATCGCGATTTTCGATAATATCGCGATTATTTCTTCTCACATATGAGCGCTTAGGAGCCGATATCAACACAAATGTACCCATAAACACGCGTCACAATAAATTGCCAGTACTCTTTACTAGTACCCGAGCTGATGAGAAAGGCGGAATCGCGCCGTTATGGTGCACCATGGCGATTAGCAAATCTGTTTGCTAATTATGTGACAACTATTGCGTCGTGCGTCCTAATCAAATCATTTGGCCTGAGTTTACGTGACTCGCGTTCCACGTGACCGTCATAGTGTATAAACACGTGACTAGGTTTATTCCTGTATAGCACCTAGGATCAGATAATAAACCATGTGATTGTGACAGAGTCCTAGCATGGTATAATAGAGTAGTGTCCTAATACTCCTAACTTTGGACTGAGTCACTGCTGATCCATGCTTTTTGATTTATTTCATGACTCATGTGGAGTACAGAGCACTTGCACTTACTGTAAAATGTATTTGTTATTGATTTTTACAGGTAACAACTAGTTCTGGTATATATTTAAATATGGCTGATATAATGTCGTCGCAAGTGGTGCGCCAGTCAGACTAACACCATGGATAGTCAGCATGTTAACAGCAATATTTCTCACATATTGTTGGATCAAATACCTCATTCAATCCCCACACACTTAATCCATCTAAATACATTTCTTTTGAGTGGCAGTGGATTTTAAACAACGCTTGTATGTTAGACGGTTCTTTGTGATATGACAGTCGGCTTACTACAGTAGTAGTTCGATTTCGTTTCTTCATCTGAAAACTGAAGACTTCCCAAGTTTTTTTCCATGGAATTTGGACATGACTGACAATCGAGGATTTTTTAAATCGCGATATATATTTTTCATCGCAATTTGCCGATATCTCGATATCATAATCTTAATAAAAAATATATATATCGCGATATTCGATATTACTTCGATCGTGCAGCATCACCAAGCCTACTCCGGCGGCTGTTTTGTAGCAACACATTTCGTCCAATTGTTTTTCAAATTTGGTGATTGTTTATGAGGAGAGCAGACCTAATTAACTATGTGTTGGTACCAAGTTCAGAATTGTCTGAACTGGTAGACGAAATATTTCATGAACAATGCTTCAATGATATGAATTCTCATGCATAATATTTTTGTTATGAAGGAATTATCCAAATTCAAAGCTGATATTTTTTTCAGATAGGGGACACAACGTAAGCTTTCATATGATATAAATTTGTCGTTTCTCATTTTGTATACATCAGAAAGGAATTGATGAATCCTGTTAGTTGTTGCCAATATTAGGACCTGAAGTAACCTCCAAGAAAGGTTTACACAATATTTATGGAATTGACAAACTAAAGTGTGCTGATTCATAAAGTGCTGAGTCCTCATTAAACCAATGTTACATTTTTTTTTACTTCAAGTTAAATTAATGGGAAATGAAAATAGAACCCAGTATTGTAATAAAAAGGTAGGAGTAATAAATTTATTTGTCTTCAAAGAATGTAGTGATGAAATTCTGATAATTATTATTTGATTAAAATATCAAGATTGCTTGAAAGTTCAAATTTCGACATTGACTTTATTACCAATCCAAATATATACAACCTGTTCAGGAAAAAGGACAGCATGTGAACACAATGCATAAGAAGTTTTTCATAAGCACCTTTTCTACCCTGTTTAAAACTACATGTATATTCAGTTTACAAATATCTCCGTGGTCAAAAGAAGCAATGCATGTAGTTTTAAAAAAGTGGCAAATGCCAGATATATAAGGGTACTGCATACTGACAAACGCTGTGTAGATTGCTTGTGCTTGTTATTCAAGCGATTATAAACTCCCATAATTATTATAGATTTAACTTTCCTGGGTAGGGCCAGAGAATGCAACTCAGTTTAACATGTTTTTCCAATAATTATATTCATAATTAACAATTATTTTACAATTTAGTTAAACAAAATCAAAGAAGATTATAAGTTTGACGTGTAATGTATGTGACCCTAAACCTTTGAAATTATAAGTTGCCAGACTTGATATTCAAATCCTCAAACTGAGTCTTCCAGTCTCGAGTCTGAGTTCGAAACTGAGTCATTGAAGGTCAATCAAGTCCGAAAAATCAGCAAGAAAAAATAAACCTTACAGCATATGTCAAGGTTCAAAGCTAAATGAACAAAAATATTTACATCTGTATCTCAATCAATTTTTACTTTTAGATTTATTTTGATGAGATTTTAACACTGACCTATCTTAATGAAGCCATTTTGAAAGCTTCCATAGGTCACTGTTATACCCATTTTAGATAATTTTTCCTCATTTTTGGTAAAAATAGTATTTCTCCCATAACTTCTTTAATTTCATTGTAGTAATGTAATTCAAATCGCTTACGAGTGGCCGTATTGAAAACAAATTACAAATCATGTACCAAAGCTTCAGCGTAATAACATCGTGTGAATAAAACACTTATTTTGATAACTTGTATATTACATCATGTGGAGAAAGATAGATGGACTACATTTCATTTAAAAAAAATGTTTTAGAATAGTGAATATTGGGGCATTTTTGTCGTCAAGTCAAGTAAATCAAGTCCATTTCTCAACCCTAATCTGGAGTCACATAAAGTCTGCCAGGTACCACAAACAATTAATACATAGGAATCATGTAAAAGCATTTAGAACTGAATAGTCATCAAACAATGTTGTTAATCTATTTTCAAAACTTTTAACACTGATAATCATCTCCCTTCAATAATATTAACATCACTTAAAGCTCTACACTTGGTCTGGATGTTTCTGTGCCATCCTGAATTCCTTTCAAATAACAGAGATGAGCTAGTTTTTCCTTCCAAATGGAAGCCCATTAGGGTCCTTATGCGGTGGATGATGCTCTACTACACCATACAGGGCTTAATAACCACTGTGAGATGATCGCAATCCTGAGAGTCCTGAAGATGATATATAAAGCGATGTAACGAGGAAAATACTCTGTATCTGCTGGTGCTGATACATTCATGTAAGGAACCTGAGGATGCAATCAAATCAATCAACACATACTTTTACATCACATCCATTTTCTTATAGGAGTGGCCATGGGTCGTGTTTGTATGCACACAAACAACATGTTCAAATGACATGAACTTGTAACAAACCATGACCTCATTGCAATCATTGTTTCCATCTGCATGACAGACGGGACAATACATAGCTCTTTTTTCAACTTAAGAAGATAAAACCTCAATAAAACACATGTTCAAAATTAATGATTTAATTTTGCTTCTGCTGACCTATGTGTTTTCGCTGAGTGTCTGTGAAAACTTCACAGGGTACTCGAATCGGAATTTCTATATAGGATTTGTAGCCGGCCAATCGCCATCAGGCAAGTTGGTGGTTGAGAGGTTTAAGACGCCTGCACTGAGTAAGGGCGCGTCGTGGGTTCGAATACTCACCCAACTAACCTGTGAAGTTTTTTTTCACAGACACTAAAAAGCACTAGTCCAGCATGCAGTGCTATGTTCAAAAATTAAACGCAAACTTTGAAAACAATTATTTCCTAATTATAATTACATTGCAGAAGTTTTGTTTGTTCTAAGGGACATTATTTTATATATATACATTTTCACATCAACTTGGATATCTGCAAAAGCTATCTGTTTTAATGTGAATAGTTATTTTTGTTTTAGTTGACATTACATAAGAGACAGGTGTGTTAAAACATGAACATAAAATATCAACAACTCCAAAGAGATGTGCAGGGACAGCTTTTTAAATATTGTGACAGATGGGACATGACATATAAGATGTGATTGCAAAGTATTTCTGGCCAAGTTTTACAACAAAACCAATCATAATTAGTTCCAATTACTTTGAATATGTCTGTGAAAATGAGGTTTCAAGTTGGTTGAGACTACCTTAACTATGCCTGTTGTTTTGCCAAACCTTTCTGCATCCCAATTGGGCTCTAAATTTGTCAGATTAACCATCCTGGGTTGACACCTGCAAAATAGCATTATCTGCTAATTTCCATTATTCTTTTCTATGATTGACCCATACAAACAATATACAATGATAGCATAGAAAACAAAAATTATGTACTGAGATACATGTACTAATACAATGCAAATTACAAATATACATCATCTTTAAAAAAAAATTGTGACATATAAGATGAGTTTTGGGGTTGTTTATCAAATCTAGTTATACTATGACAAGATTTGAGTTTAGTTCAAGATGATTCCAGAATCTCGGAGTCATAAGCCAGAAAAAGACCTATCACCCAGTTCCGTGTTGAAGTTGGTCCTTTAGGAGACATGTTGCTTGGAGCGCTAAATTAAGTGATGGAGTGTAGACTTCAAGCAATGTCTCAGAAATATAAATTGGAGCAAATGTTCTAAAAAGATTTAGAACAATTACATGGTATAATGTTTAAAAACAATTTTTGTGAAACAGGAAGCCAGTGCAGTTCTTTCCAAGATTGGCATGATATAGCATGACTTTCTGATCAAAGTTAAGCAACACGAGCTGCTGTGTTGTGTACGTATGAAGACTAGCAGATATTTGATTCTCCCGCGGAGACCGTGAAGCGAGTAGCATTCCCTCCTTATCGAGCTGTGATGTGGACAAATGCATGTATAATTTGTTCAGCAGCACTTTTATCCAAGTATTTCCTTATTCGCCAATATTCCTGATATGAAATGATGATATGAACAATGTTGGAGATATGAGGTTTGAAAGTCATTGTTGAGCCTTCACCAATTGTAATAAAATGGAAGAGAAATCCTTTAGATAATTGCTGATGTGATCCAAATAGAACAAATTCTGGCTTTTTTCGTCGCTCAACTTCAAGACGCTTTGTCTCATCCAACTATGAATCTCTTGAATAAATTCCTCCAGCGTTGTAATGTACGTAATCGGCAGGTTCTTGAGAAGATTTACAAGTAATCTAAAGCTGCGTGTCATCAGCGAGACATGGCAATTTCTAAATTATACTTCAAAATGATATCACAAACTGAAAAGGTATAAACAGTAAACCACTGTGGGACGAAAGTAACGGAGCCTTGGGGGCACAGAATAGTCAAGAACAACAGGCTCGGAGGTCATGCTACCAATACAAACATGCTGGAGTCTAACAAAACTAATGCAGCATTTTTCCATCATCCATGGCAGATAAGATGTCATTGTTGACGCCGGGAGAAGAGCAGCTCGCCCATGAAATGGTTTATAGGCTGACTGAAATGTGTCTGACAGGTGCTATTAGCACGAACATGGTCAGAGATCCGCTGATGAAACAACTCGCTCGATTGTTTTTCCAAGGTACTTTAAATTCGCCACCGGGTCGGTAATTTTGGAAAACTTCCTTGTCCAAATTGAGTATCTTCTAGGAGTGGTTTAACATGAGCAACCTTCTGGCTATCAGGGAAACAACCGGAAGAAAGAGATCTATTTACAATAATAGCAAACACATCAATATTTTGTTTTATTATTGTTGGTACTGGATCAAGTTCACAAGGATTTTGATGGCGATTTCAAGGAGTTTCTCTTGATCTCCGTAACACAAGTAGGCTCAAACATAGACAGTCTACAATATGGATCCTTGCGCATGGGTGTTTGTGATAGAATGGCAGATACTGGGGGAAAAGAACGACGGATATTCTCAATTTTTGTGACAAAAAAGTTTGAAAATGCATTTGCGAGGTCCTGATCGGAGTGTGTAGATGGAAGCACTGGAGTTTTGGGTTAATGAAGCAGCTTTTCAACAATGTTAAAGAGTTTCTTCTGATCGCCAGAGCTCTCTTCCACAAGAGATGAGTAGTGAGCTATTTTTGCCTGGTTAATCATGTTCTTTACAATATCACGTTGGTTACAATATTCTTGCCGATGTACCTAAGTTTCCCATTGTCATGCCATTTTTGCTCAAATTGACGGCGGATTTTCCTTGCAGCACGAATATCATCATTGAACCAGGGGGATTCAGATTAATAATAATAATAATAATAATAATATAATGTGTGGACTTATATAGTGCACGTATCCACCAACTGAGTGGTGCTCAAGGCGCATATTATTACCCCTGCTCATAAGGCTCATAAATCATTCCTGAAACCATCTCAGCTCCCTGGGGAGTATACAGCTCAATTGCTGCCATTACAGCGCATATAGGGCTAATCAACCAACCCCTGCCCTCACAGGTACCCATTTAACCCTGGGTGAGAGAAGCAATTATGGTTGCTGTCTTACCAGGACACAAGTGTCACGGCCGATTCGAACCCACATTCTGCTGCTAACACCAGAACTTGAGTCCGTAAGTTAGACCGCCGCTTACTTACACCTAATACATTGTAGTTTAACAGTTCGAGTTTTTTGCAGAGCATGATCATCCAAGATGTTACGGACAGTAGATTCAAAGAGATTGACACAAGAATCCAGCTCACCACCTTCAAGGTTTACATTTTCCAGCTGAGATTCAATATCATGACATAAATCTTGGATATTAAAATTTTTCTAGTGGCGTAGTAGTTACAGAAATGGTAGGTATGGGAGGTTTTTAATGTTCATATCTGCCATGACTGCATAATGATCAGATAAGCAGGGATGGATGAGATGAGAGGTGAAGTATTTTCACGCTGCTTTTATGAGGTCAAGACAGCGACTCATCGATGAGTGGGTGCTGTGAGTGTGATGTGCTGGATAAGTCCGTGAGCAGTAGAGAGAGTAGATCTTTAAACTGATTTGAATACTAGTTGTTTGAAGTGATGTCCATATGAATGTTAAAATCACCGGTTAAAATAATGTCAGATGGGTACAAGCGATAATCCATAATTAATTTATCAAATTCCTGCAGAAAACTGGAGAAATTTATATGTTTACCATCAACGTCCCTTTCTGGTCGATATATACAAGGCTAATAGATCTAGAGTTGCATGTTACTCAGCATGCAGAGATTCAAATGTTAGGTAGTCAATGTTAAAATTTTTCATACTGACAGATAAATGGACCTAAAGAGAAGTGCAACCCTCCACCGGTCTTTTGGTCTGGGGATATGATGGAGAGAGTAGCCAGCAGGAGGCACCCGTAGAAAGTCATCATCAGGTTTAAACCATGTCTCGGATATGGCAACAAGATCCTGTTTTGAAGTACAAAGTCAACGAATTCATCATCCGATTTGTTACATATGGATTGAGTGTTCAAGACACAGAGCTGAAGTTTAGACTCATCATAAACATTTGGAGTTGAAGTTATGCCAATGTTGCTTGTTGATGTGGTTAAGTACACTGTTGGGGCTATTGTGGCCTGAGTGCCAGTTGTGTAAGTTTTTCCAATTCTATGGCAACCAGCTTTTTTTTGCCTCTATGTAAAAGCAAAAGTGTATGTTTAGGGTTGATTGGCAAGTATTCCAAGACAGTTTAATTGACTCAATGCTGAATAAGATAAAGCTGCATCAGTAAATGGAGCATTGCAAAGATTGAGTAGTTCATTGCAGCTGCAGGAAATTTTACGGAACTGAGTGGCATCAGGGTCTGTTAATCAGTGCTGATCAGGTCCAGGGTTTGGGTTTGTGTCACCAGAAATTAAGAGTTCCAGATGAAAGGTGGCAGATGAATCATCATAATATGATATAAGACAACTCAAAAATTTAAGATGGCGTGATTTGTTGTTTTTATGTAGCATACAAGCTGTAGGTTGCATACTGTAGCCACATTCTAGGAGTGATATGCCACCATCGACTACTTATGCAGACTAGAATGCAAGCACTTATTCGCTTTTACTTCAATTTGGGTTACAATTATGTAGAAATACCACTATGGTCACATACGAAATTATTTGGCTTATTCGACCCAAGGCAGGTCGAATATCCTTATCCATTCTGTTTATTATGGATATGTGACTCATAATGTCATTATGGTTTGTTTTAAGTTCAGGTTGTATGGGGGGTTCAAAAGGAAGGCAGTGCACATTAGCATGGACAATGATGGCATACATTTAATGCTAATATACCAAATTCAAAAAGACGCATTCTCATTGGTTACTGGCTTGCCCACCAACTGCTGATGCACATATACATTGTAATGTGTGTGTGTGTGTGTGTGTGTGAGTGTGAACAGACATTGGTTTCATTCGCTAGTCCAAAACACAATAGAACAATTGGACCCCACAAGGTAACTATAGAAAATCTTGTACCCCACAGGAGAATTATAAGGAAAAGGGATAATAGAACGAATAAAGGAATACCCCACAAATCAATGTATGGAGGGTGTGTGTGTGTGTGTGTGTGTGTGTGTGTGTGTATGAAGTCTGGCAAGGTTAGGGACAGATAACAAAAGGGACGGTAAGACTCATTAGATCTGTGGGGGACATTTTCATGTCCCCATAACATTTTCGCCATTTATTTTCCCCACAACTGTGTCTCACAGCATGTAAATGTCCCCACAACTACGGTGACTGTGTGTGTGTGTGTGGTGAACGCAGAAGACATTCCTTGTGGGGTCCAAAACAATGGAACAATTGGACCCCACAAGGTAACTATAGAAAATCTTGTACCCCACAGGAGAATTCTAAGGAAAAGGGATAATAGAACGAACAAAGGAATACCCCACAAATCAATGTGTGTGAGGGTGTGTTCAAGCACTGGCCAAGAGTGGGACAGAGAACAGAGAGGATCCGAATTACTTAGCTGTGTGGGGACATTTTGTGTGTCCCTACAACGCTTTTAATCCCCAAAACTTTTGTATTTTGTCCCCACAACGCCCCCGCAGGGATTGTGTGTGTGTGTGAACGTGACACTTGAGTTCGTTGTGGGGTCCAAAACAATAGAACAATTGGACCCCACAAGGTAAATCTATAGAAAATCTTGCACCCACAGGAGAATTATAAGGAAAAGGGATAATAGAACGAACAAAGGAATACCCTGCACAAATCAATAAAAGGTGAGGGTGAGTGTGTGTGTGTGTGTGTGGCGAGCACTGCGCAAGGTTGTGGGACAGCTAACAAAGGGACGGCAAGACCGCAGTATCTGTGGGGACATTTCATGTCCCCATAACATTTTCGGCCATTTTTGTCCCCACAACTGTGTCTCACAGCATGTAAATGTCCCCACAACTACGGTGCGTGGTGTGTGTGTGTGTGTGTGTGTGTGTGGGCGAGCACTGGCAAGGTTGTGGGGACCTATAACAAAAGCGGGACGGCAAGACCGCCAGATCTGTGGGGACATTTTCATGGCCATAACATTTTCGGTCGATTTTTGTCCCCACAACTGTGTCTCACAGCATGTAAATGTCCCACACCACGGTACGTGACTGTGTGTGTGTGGTGAACGTACATGGTTCCTTGTGGGATCCAAAACACAATGGAACAATTGGACCACACAAGGTAACTATAGAAAATCTTGTCACCCACAGGAGAATTCTAAGGAAAAGGGATAAGAACAGCAAAGGAATACCCCACAAATCAATGTGTGTGTGTGTGTGTGTGTATGTATGCACAGGCGTAGCATACACTATGTGGACTTTGAAGAAAGGATGTCCACAGTGTAGGAACCTCCAGCACTGTCTGAAATTAGTGATTTGTCTAAGCAGGTTCGTTGACTTAAATCGAAGGATATTATTAAAAGGAAAATAGGAACGAAAACCGCCAAAAAACACTCTCTTCTGTGTGGGAAGGAACCATTTTAAGAAATTACTGGTGTGCTTAAGTACATGAGAACAAAGTGAATGTCCACATAGTGATAGCAACAACGGTCTGTGTAAAAGCGCAGTGTGAGCGATTCAAACCGGGACGATAACAAAGGGACAATGGTCAATGTTGCTCTCACAATGGAGAACAATCCGTCCCCAGATTTTGGACAAAGGAATTTGACAAAGAAGTCCCCGACGTTGCGGTTTACACACGTGTGTGCACGCAGCACTATCAAGGAGGTCTTCCATAAATTCATACCGCCAACCGAGCACGCGATGCAAAACAAGGACGCCCCTATTTGAACTAACGTGAAAAATTGGCAACTCTGAGCATATTTAATGACGGCCAGTGAAATATCTCATGCTTTTGAAAGCCGCTCGGTCTTATGAGAAAACCGACGGAGTGTGACGTAACACATTCGGTCCGGGACTTTACGGAATCGCCTGGAAATGTACCAGCGCTCTCTCTAGTTACAATAATTTGACATGTTCAGGAGACGTTATTGTTATTGTTGTCATCAGCAGTTACGAAATGCTTATTGGTATACTCCAAAGATAGCTGGCCCTTCCAGTGTGCCTGTTAGTGCTAGAGATAAGACGGTATTTTTCAGTCACAAGATACAGGTAAGCCAAGTCAAGTGTACTAACGATTTAAGTACTAAAATGTGTCTATAGAAATTACTGAAAGTTTAAAAGTATGCTCTCAGATGCATTTGTTATTTAGGCTAAGTTCAATGCAACGCTTGTCGTAGGCTGCCTGTAGTGTAATCATTTAATATACGACATTAAAATGTAATATAATACTTAATATCACAGCCTCCTGGGTTTAATATTAAGAAATGCCACATTGCTGACTTATTATAACTCTTTATAATCATTATATTTTAAGTTTATTGAACAATACATTATACCAAACACAGTATAGAGCTGTCATTTTAACACCAAACTAGGTTCTATTTATATAGTATTAGTAAGTGATGGTTGAAGGCCATGGTGTGGATGAATTCGCAGGATGATAGTAAAACTATACTAGTATAACTATAGTAGTAAACCTATGGGTACAACCATGTGTAACTAGTAATCTCTTTGGGAGGAGTGTTGGCTTTGAAAAGAGCCGCTGGGTGGTCTAGACATTTCCGAGCAGAGTACACCGTTCAAGCGACGACCACCAACGCCTTTTCAGAGCCAACACTACAGACATAAGACACATGTATACCACAGTTGACCTTATTTTTTGGCAGAAAGCACAATAAACTCAAACACACCGTTATCAGTTATTGACCAAAACCGCCATACCAAGCCTCCATCATTCATTGGGATTTTCGTTGTTTGCAAACACAGACTTTCCATAGTATACCACCAGTTACTGAGTTCGGAACAGTATATGCCTCGCATAAAACATCACAACCACTTAACCAACGGATAGGAGGCATTATGTTACTATGCACAGTTATGCAGGGAAACCACTGCTCATCATAGCAACGGCCAGGTGAATGGCTTGCTTGACTGATTGCAGGAGGGTTAGTCTGTATTAACCCTCCTACAATCAGTGAAATCTTTGCCAAGCCATGCAGGCCACTACAAGCCATTGCTATGGTAGGCAGTGGCTCCTCATACTGCATAGTAACATAATGCTTCATATGTCTGTTGGTTTTAGTGGTTTGTGATTGACATATTGCAGGGCATATTACTTTGTTCCAGACTCAGTGGCTGGTGGTAGGTTACTATGGAGAGTCTGTGTTTACCAAATAACTACTGAAAATCCCGATGGGGGCTTGGTATGGTTTATTGGTCTCAATGGCTGATGGTGAATTATTATTGGGAGTTTGGTTACAGTATAATTAGGTCAACTGTGGTATACATGTGTCTTTTGCATGTATGTACATTGGAGATTACTTCAAAGGGGCAGTGTGGCTTATATGCACAAACAATGTGTGTACAACACACTGGACATTTAGTGGTTTACAGTGGCCTCTATGTGTAGGAGGGCTAATTCAGGTTTGTGATTTATATTATTTTTCCCCAGTGAGTCAATGCGTATGCTATAAGTATCTTTAGCAACATGGAGCATGAGGGGTCGCCACCAAAAGAAGTTGCCCTGTAAAGTAAGTACCTTACACACATTAACCCTTGTATACATGGTCTCCAAAATGCTGCAAAAGAACTGCTAAGTACACAATGCTTTTTGTGTGCATGCCTCAAAATATTGCATACTGTACACAAGAATGGTACATGGATATGGACAAAACCAAACTGTTCTGATCCTCACACAGTACGTGTATACCGCAAGTTACTGCACTGGTTTATTTCAAGTTATCCTTGCAATGAAACAAAGCAGGTGGCTGCTTCAGCTTACCTCATCTCTTTGAAGAGCCTTTAGCTAAGTGCCATTAATCATTAGATAAGAAAGTGCACCACAATATGTCCCAGTTGAGACATTTTGAAGTATGGGTCCACTTTGTGAAGAACTACACTGATAATAGGAGGGTTAATCATTAGATAAGAAAGTGCGTACCACAATATGTCCCAGTTGAGACATTTTGAAGTATGGGTCCACTTTGTGAAGAACTACACTGATAATAGGAGGGTTAATGGGGTTTGGCCGTAGTTGGCCCCCCCTTCCCTTTCACTGCAGCCTTTCCCAGATCGAAAATAGCGTGTATCCACTGCTGATAAATATGTCTGTTTTATTTCATTCTAGCTGGTCCACCCATCATCGCCACAGTGCAGGGATGACGGTGGCCAACCAACCCTTTCCAGTGTTACCCCTGAAGCCTCAGGATGTCATAGCAGCCCGACTAACGAGCCACACAGCTCACCTGACGATTTTGAACCCGATGAGAACTGCGCGTTGACAGTCATGCAGACCAGTAATATGGGTGGTCAAAGCGAAATGGGACAAAAACACTTTTGTTTTTACTGTAGACGAACCTCAGGCTAAGTTGCCCGTCATCTTCGGTCTTGCCATAAGGAAGAAAGAGAAGTTGTAGATATTACCTCGGGAGACCCACCGTAGTGCCCGTGAATAATCTTCTGTTGAAAATACGTAATGTTGGTAATCAGACACAATTGCAAAAGTACTTCGAGAGGGTGAGGGTGTCCTCATTGTGGCATATAAGGCCCAATCATAAGAGCAGATCCCCATGACTATGGACCGTGCATATATTGTTTTATTATGTATGCGCAGTGATCTTTGAAGACATGCCCAATTAAGCCTGTGCTCAATGCACATACTGATGGAGGCTGTATGGCAGCTTGTATGGGACGAGTGGCTCACAAGAGTGATTTGTTGAAACCTCACCTCCTGTTGGTGTATCTTTCAGTTGAACAAAGTTTTAAGTCCCATGAAGAGGGATGATATATCTCATAGTCAAAACCGATTCACTGATTATCAAGTAGCCAAACGTGAATACCTGAAGCTCGCCACGACGTAGCTCAACATGGCTATATCCGAAACAAGCTACGTGAATTGGGTCGCCTCGTCATCCAATTGAAAAACACCAACCTACCAAATGCATCACTTGAAGTATTCATCCATCCCCACTACCTCAATGATATATTCAAGGCTGTTCAGGATATCGCCATGAGCTTCAGTGAAGTCAACCAGTTGTATAATGTTCCATCTCTAGCACTGAAGATTGGGCATTCCATCAAGAAATGTGCAGTCATACTCAAAGGAAATGCTCTGGTGTCCGGTGAAAGGCACAAAGCACAAACATCCGACCAATTCCTGCAATTGTGTGAAATGAAAAGGAGAGGACATGTGTCCACCCATGCGCACAGAACACTATACCAAGGAAAGCGTAATAAACCCACCGTTCTCCCCACAAATGCTGATGTGGTTAAAATGTCATCGTTTCTCAATGACACTGGTGACAGGCAATTGCGACTCCTTCAAGCTGCCCGGGGGAAACAAGTCAGCGCACCCTGGAAGATATTGAATGAGGTCACACTGTGCAGCCTCACTATGTTCAATCGCAGAAGGCAGGGTGAGGTTTCCAAGATGAAAGTGGAGGATTTCAACAAGCACAGTACATCTGTTGTCAATAGGGACTGCGTGCTCGATCACTGATCTCGAAGGCACCTCTGCAAAATGTTCAAAGTCGTTGGAAATAGTTGGTAAGAGGGGCAGAACTGTGCCGGTGCTTCTCAGCAACGAGGCATGGACGTGGTTGAATGCTCTGGTTGCAAAGAGAATTCAAGCTGGAGTTGCACAGGAACGTGTACTTGTTTGCACGGTCTTGTTATGGGAGAGCATGAGCCATATTCGAGGAAGTGACTGTCTCAGAGCGTGTGCAAACGATGCAGGCCTCGACAATGCCGACAGCATCCGCTTCTACCAAACTGAAACATGTAGCGACTGCGTCACAAATTCTTGCCTTGAAGGACCATCAGCTGAAACCCTGGCAGACTTCATGGGTCACGATTTGGCAGTCCATCGTGAATACTACCAGATGCCAGATACCGTCCAGAGGGTTACTCAACTGTCACGACTTTTCCTCAGCTTGGAGAGGGGCAACTTGGAGTCCCAGCATGGCAAATCACTGCAAGAGTTACATGTCACTGGAGGTACGTACAGCCACTGTGAAAACTAATATCTCCTCTGTGTGTACCTCACTTTTTTGGTTCTCTCCCAATTGCCTACATGTAGGTGACCGACATTTTCTCATCCCCTCTCGCCCCCTCCACCGTGGCCAGCACATTCTTACGTGAGCAGAAATACTGTAATCATTTCTTTGTTGTTCTTTATTTATTTGCAGAGGGCTTCACCACTGATGACGGCAGCAGTGATTCTTCTGACTACTGTGATGATTCTAGTGATAACAGTAAGTTGTGGCTGTTTATATTTTTTGTTTCCATCTGTTTTTCAGTCCATCTATTTTTCTCTATCTTTCTTTCTATTTCCCTTTCTCTCTATTAATGGAGTGTCGTGGCCGAGCGGTCTAGCTTACCGGACTCAAGTTCTGGTGTTAGCAGCAGAATGTGGGTTCGAATCCCGGCCGTGACACTTATGTCCTTGAGCAAGACACTTAACCATAATTGCTTCTCTCCACCCAGGGATTAAATGGGTACCTGTGAGGGCAGAGTTGGTTGATTAGCTCTATATGTGCTGTAATGGCAGCAATTGAGCTGTATACTCCCCAGGGAGCTGAGATGGTTTCAGGAATGATTTATGAGCCTTATGAGCAGGGGTAATAATATGCCTTTGAGCACCACTCAGTTGGTGGATACGTGCGCTATATAAGTCCACACATTATTATTATTATTATTATTTCTCTTTCTCTCTGTCTCTAGCTGGCTGCACCGAGAGTGAATGATTTCCCATGTCTAAATTGTCTTTTTAATTACTTTGTGTTATAGGAACTTGTGAAGCCAGTGTCCCATCCACTAGTCGGGCCTCCCCGTTATCTCGAAGATGTTCACTGTCACGTAACCAGAAGCTCATCCAGGAAACATTTGTATCAACATTTTAATCGTACCTCTTTATTTAAAAATAGTCCCCAACAATGTGGAATTAAATTCTGGAACAGTCTGGCTGATGATGTCAAACAGTCTCGCTCTCTTAAAACGTTTACAAAAAAACTTAAATTTAAGTTGCTCAATGATGCTATTTAATTGACTTATTATTTGGTCTGATCACCTGCCAATGTTATTGTTGAATGTAGTCTTCTGTATTTGTCCAGTAACTTTGTCATTTTGTAATTAAGGGGAGGGGTGGGGGTAGGGAAAGGAATAAAAGCCCCGGCTTCTTCTTTTCCTCAATGTTGACAAGCTTTTCTCTCATAATTAGTCTTTTCATGTTACTAATTTTGTCTTTGCATATTGTAGGACCTCTTGATATTGTGTAATTATTTGTAACAACATTCTTGTTGTCAACATTGGAATATGTGTTAATAAATGAATGAATGAATGAATGGACTGTAGAAGAGAAGAGAGACGTCATGGAGGGACTACAGAGATTTTTTCTGATGAAGAAACTACCCGGCAAACGTGACATTGAAACGGCCTGTCCTGTGGCACTCATGACCGAACGCATGGCGGAATATTAAAGACTTTTGCAAAACACAATCAAGCTCTATCAAAGTTGAAAGTTAGAGTGAACTGAAAAGGTATTGTACGCCTTTGTGAATAGACAATAGAAAAACAAGTTCAGCCAAAAGACAAATGTACCTCCAAATTGCCCAGCGAGCAGATTTATCATTCCTGTGTTCATTGACTAATTATGCTGACTAATTATCACGGAAGATGCTTACAGATAGTTAACATATCCCAAGCACTAAGAAAACATGATGCCATATGCCTAAAGTGCAGGTAATCCTCAGACAGTGATTGTGTATGTCGCCCTCCATTTGATAGATACCACTCCAAATTGTACCACTGTCCTCCGCTTGATAGAATACCAAGTATCTCCTCAGTTTGCAGTGGTCTACATGTATGGGTGTGTGGGTGTGTGTGTGTGTGTGAGGGTGTGTGTGAGGGTGTTCAAGCACTGGCCGCGTATGGGGACAGAGAACAAAAGAGGATCCGAATTACTTAGCTGTGGGGACATTTTGTGTGTCCCCAACGCTTTAATCCCAAAATCCTTTGTATTTTTCCCACAACGCCTGCAAGCGGGATTGTGTGTGTGTGTGTGTGTTTCAAGCACTGGCCAAGTTATGGGGACAGAGAACAAAAGAGGATCCGAATTATTTAGCTGTGGGGACATTTTCATTGTCCCCACAACGTTTTATCCCAAAATCCTTTTGTATTTTGTCCCACAACGCCCCGTGCGGGATTGTGTGTACTTACACACCATTCGTTGTGGGGTACAAAACACAATGGAACAATGGTACCCCACAGAGAATCTATAGAAATTCTGGTACCCCACAGGAGAATTCTATAGAAAAGGGATAATAGAACGAACAAAGGAATACCCCACAAGTCGGCATGTGTGAGGATGTGTGAGGATGTGTGTGTGAGGATGTGTGAACGTACACACCATTCGTTGTGGGGTCCAAAACACAATAGAACAATTGGACCCCACAAGGTAACTATAGAAAATCTTGTACCCCACAGGAGAATTATAAGGAAAAGGGATAATAGAACGAACAAAGGAATACCCCACAAATCAATGTGCGTGAGGGTGTGTGCGTGTGTGAGCGCATTCAAACCGGGGACGGTAAGATAAAGAATAACTTAGTAAACAAAATACATTTATGAATCAGTGTGACAAATTAATTGCCGATATTAGCAAATAAACACTAACAATATTTCGGTCATTTATTTTGTGGAATATTTCATTTGAAAGTGACCAAACTTTCCTTTTTACAAGAAAAATATAAGTATACCTATTCAAAAGAAAATTGCACATCATATTTAAGTATTGTATTTGCTTATATTGATCCGAGTGAAACTAAAGGACTCAAATGAGCCTAAATAATTACCAGATTAATAGACAGATGTTGATACTGTGGCTCTTCGCAATACTTGTGGAATAGCTGGTCAGAAGATGTGGAATCTCTTAACTTCTCAGCCATCACCTATCCAATCAAAATATGGTAAAACAATAAATAATTTAGTTAAGTGCCTACATTGGTTAACCAGTTCGCGTTGGGAATAAAAAAGTTTTTCTGGGCCCCTGTGCGGGTTTATTTTTCCCACACACACCATGAATGGAAGCTTCCACAGCGGGTGGCCACGTCTTCCGAGCATGTCACTGTACACAGGTGGTTCAACCGTGCATGCATACCAATATACCGGAGTTTCCTTTGGCGTGTTTAGACGCTCTCCGATCCACAGTGCGAAAAAAAATTGCGTGTATGCACGGCCTCCGACGCGAACTGGTTAACAATTGTTGTAACAGTATAATTTAATTTTAACATATTAATTTAATTTCTGGCTTCCAAAAACAAAAAAATGTTTAAGAAATTTATGTTGTGGAGTAAACATGTATCATCCGTTTACGTAATTCGTCACACTCGTGAAATGACGCACTTTGGCTTAGCATTTCTCATAAAACTTGCAAACTATGGTGTGTTACTGGTTACATAAACTTATGTAAGTCAAGCTTGTCACAAAAATAAAAATCATAGTGAAATTGTATGATTTAATGGAAAGTTAGTGCTTGTGAATGTGGTAAAATGTAAAACAATATTTTTATTTTCAAGTTTAAAACCAATTTTACAACCGTTTTGAAAACAATGAAGCATGATTCAACTATTTTTTTTCTTGAGTACATTTTCTGTGTCCCATAAACTATTAGAGTTATGGGGTAAGCAATTATACAACATCAATTTCTTGATGACCACAATTCTATGCATCTCACAAAATAGCGCTCAAGATGTCCACGTGTATGATCATGCATTGAGATTCAGCATTTTACAAGAGAATCCTTTCACTGAAATACCAAACTTTCATTTGTAAGTTACCGTCCAGTTGAAAAAAGGGTATTATTATTCTTTACAAATAGTACACAGTTTTAAATGAGAATAGAAATCAAAGACTTTCAACTAATGAACACGGTGGCAAGAGAGGACTCACAAATCAATCAAACGTTCATACCCCTGTGTGAAAAAGTCGTTTAAAGCACAGCACGGCAGAATTCCAATCGATCCAACAATTTTGGCTGCAATTGGACATCGCTTCATACAAAAACAAAATTAAATTAAAAATGCTGACACGTGGGTCTGAGGAGACGGGTACCAAAACCAAAAACTGGCCGAAAGCACGTACTAATGTTATTTTTTCATGATCATGAGTGAAGTATTATTGTCGGATGACCTGATGTGACGTTTACTTCCGGTCCAAACAGGAAGTTCAAATTGAACATATTCTAACGAAAAATTGATAAATGTAGTCTTTTGAAGTTGAAAACAAAATTTCAAATTCTTTTGACATTTCCAAAAATTTGATTGTGACATCAATCATCTTTTCATTGAACTGGAAGTTAACCCAAACACCTAATGTTTGTTAAAAACACTTCAGCTCTAGTTATTGTTTTTCCTGGCCAACGTTCTCCAGATTTCATTAACGGACCAATGTATCAACTTGAAAATTGGCACAAACATTGGTCTCAAATATGTAGATGTCTCTGAAACCTTAAATATCATAAAAAACATCACTGGTTCAGGCTCTTGGGCTAAAACAAAGAAAACTCAAATCCTTGTAACTTGGCACAAACATTGGTCCCGATATGTTGATGTATCTTCAATCGTAAAAATAATTGAAACGTGACCAGTTCCACTATTACATGTATGGGCCAAAACAATGGAAATGAAAACCCTATAACTCCCAAATGAAATGATGTACAGACTTGTAACTTGGTACAAACATTTATTATATGATATGTACATGTAGATATATCTAAAAGTCATACAAAAATTCATTAGGTTCGGTTTAATGGGCAAAACAATAAATTGAAATGTAAAAAGCACAATAACTCCTTAAAGAGCCAGAATAGTGCAATCTTTCTGAAGGACTTCATTCACTTTTTCTAACTTATTAGACATCCATGATACTGATTAAAAAGGCATTTGACTCTAAAAACCTGTTTTTAGTTATAAAAAACATGTCTGAAAATGCACCTGTAGCCAATTTGTAAAAAGACCGACTGACATTACGAATGTTACTCATATGCGACACTAGCTGCAATAAAAACTAGCCCACAGGGCATTATACATGTAGGTAGTGGCATACTGTTTTGTATGCATTTCCTATAGGAGAAAAAGGCTTTTTTGTGAGCCCAATTTTCCGATAAATTTCTTCTAAAATTGTGTCGTTATTACCTGGAACTGTGGATTGGATTTTGGTCATGATATTTGATAGTTCATACATGTACATTAGAACCATGCTATTACTGTGTGCCGTTGAAGACTCATCGAGGAACGGATTCAGGAATTAATTCTGAAGTGAACTTTCACAGATTTTCATACAAAAATGCAGCGACCCGACGATTGGTATAGAAATCCAATGATATGCAGTGCCCAGACTACAGTCTGTGTTTGGTACAAAGCCGTCATCATTTAGGCTGAAGAATGGATTGGTGCCAACTCCGGAGTCTAAGTGAGTGAAAGCACTGTACAAGCCGGCACACACGAAAGGCAAGGGAGACGAGTCCAAAACACCGACCAAAAGCCCTTATAATTTAGGCAGTGAATAGAGTGTCATAGACAACCAGGAGAGGCATTTAACAAAAGACAAAAGGACCAGAGTAAGTGAATCAATAGGACGAGGGAAGCTATCTTTTTGGTAAATATTCGTGAGTACTGGAATGAAGGGGGAACGAAGTCAAATAACCATCTATTCTAACATCGAGTTGTACATGTACCTCCAGTTCTTTTCATAACTAATTACTACTCAATTGAGATTTCACATGGTGTCACCGCAATTTAGTCTTACTTATCTATTCCATGATAAAATAGTTTCTGCAAAAATTGAGTTTACTTCAGTTCTAAAATTGTACTAATTATAATGTATGTATCCACCAAAAAGGACCAATACAACAAATGAAAATAATTACAGGGTAATACAGACAAAAATGAGTTTGGGTCAACTTGTACCCAGGTCAACTCATAAACAAGTCAACTCATACCCAGGTCAACAAGTTGACCTGGGTACGAGTTGGCCTAGGTACGAGTTGAATTGGGTAAGATTTTTTGGGGTTCGAGTTGACTTGGGTACGAGTTGACCTGATTTCGTTCAGAATGCTTTTTGACTGTTTCCAATCATGGGAACTGAAATGTATTGAGTGTGCAATATTTAGTTCAAAGTCACATTGACGTAAAAAAATTATAAGATGGAATCTATTCATGCTTAGTTGGAAAACAAATTATTTGGTCCCTCCCCCCCACAAAAGAGAACAAAATACGAATTAAAAATGTTACATAAAAATGGTTTTTTTTCTCTTTTGCTACAGATTCTCCTTGATGCAATTGTGATGCCACATATGGTGAAGAAACAGATGGAACTTTAAGTGGCCCAAGCAGTCCTGAACTAATATTCAATTTATGAACTAACATTCATTGAGATGTGACAACACTGACAGATCCATGCAAGCGGATGAATGTAAATTTGTCCCCCTTGCCGTGTGCCCATGTGTAACTAAGAGTCAGATTTCAATGCTATTTTACAACTTACTGCAGTGATAGCAAGTTTACTCGATATTCAGATGTAATTAATTAATGCTATATTCATTAATAAAATTATGACTTTCCCTTTTTTCATGAGTTATTGTTACAAACCAACTTATTTTATGTACACCAAAATAATGTTGCAGGAATATACACGTAGAGGTTCATTTACAAAAGGAAATGTATTCCTATTCATACCATCACCAGCCTACTGTGCTTCAAATAAATGTCATGACAATATGTGACCTGTCACCACAAAATGAGTGTAAAGTCGGAAATTAAAAAAATTGAGTTATTGGTATTTCTGGATTCAGTAGAACAAGAGCTTTCCAATGATATATAACACTTGGGGTTACAGTGAACCCCCAGACCACCAGAGGGGTTGCGGCTTTGTTTCCGTCTTTGTTTCAAGTTGTTTGTCAGAACACGATAAATGTTACGAATGAATTGGCCTGAATTTGAGGTTTTTAATTGTCTGATGGAACTAACAATTTGGAATTCGATAAGGAGATTTACAAATTGCAAATATAATAACAAAAACAAATTAGACATCCCTCCGATTTTTCACTTTTCCCACTGTACTGTGAAATGGTTTCACTTTTCTTAAAAAAGGAGGTGTCTTAGAAAATGCAATTTCTAGTGAAGATTTATACCAATTAAGTTGTACATGTAAATTAAAATGACAGGATTTTGTTTTTATTTGGGTATTAATTACCAATTATAAACCTATCTTTTAGTTGGAGAACAATTACATCTAGTAGTATGTTAGATGATGTAGGCCGACCATTGCTTCAAAAAGATATTTTAAGGATGGTTCCAAAACACTTGTTGAGAATATCTTTTTTTTTTAAATGAATTTCTAAAAAAAATTAGTTTAAGTAAGAATAATCATTTTTATTAAAATACGCTAAAGCGAAAAAGTACATTTTAAGAAAACTAGTGCTTGAGATTAAAATGTACTCGTGTTTGAGAGTGAGATTAAAAAACTAGTGCTTGAGATTAAAATGTACTCGTGTTTGAGAGTGAGATTAAAAAACTAGTGCTTGAGATTAAAATGTACTCGTGTTTGAGAGTGAGATTAAAAAACTAGTGCTTGAGATTAAAATGTACTCGTGTTTGAGAGTGAGATTAAAAAACTAGTGCTTGAGATTAAAAAGTACTGCGTGTTTTGAGAGTGAGATTAAAAAACTAGTGCTTGAGATTAAACTGTACTCGTGTTTGAGAGTGAGATGATAAAACTAGTGCGTGAGATTAAAATGTACTCGTGGTTGAGAGTGAGATTAAAAAAACTAGTGCTTGAGATTAAATGTACCGTGTTTGAGAGTGAGATTAAAAACTAGTGCTTGAGATTAAAATGTACTCGTGTTTGAGAGTGAGATTAAAAAAACTAGTGCTTGAGATTTAAATGTACTCGTGTTTGAGAGTGAGATTAAAAAACTAGTGCTTGAGATTAAAATGTACTCGTGTTTGAGTAAAACGAGCTCGTTCGTTTATCAGCGCTACAATCGTATTGTAAGAAAAAGTAAAAATAACAAGAAATATTAGTTTTCTTATCAATTGATAAGAAAACATATCATTTTTATAAAAGTAGTTTGGAACCATCCTTAAAAAGATATCTTTTTGAAGAAAAGATCGGCCTACATCATCTAACATACTACTTGGTTTTTATAAAAAAGAGACTTTAAAAAATCGATGAGGTCAAGAGTGTACCTTAAAAATAGTACTTTAAAAAGTGAGATAATGAAATAACTATTCTCTAGTTGTATAATAAAGATGAATACAACAGTTTTTTGTGAATGGATAGTAGATCGTATCGAAGAAATGAATCTAAACATCGCTATTCCTCAACCTATAAAAAATAAAAAAGCTTGCATCAACGACGAGATGCTATGGGCTTTACGCGCTCATTTTTTCCAACTAATGGGCACATTGATAGAACTAGCGCATCACCCAATCACCCCCATAAGTTATCAAAAATATAATAAAATAAAACATATTATTGATCACATATATAATACTATGCTAGTTTTTGACGTATCTTAAAAATGTTACTTGTAAAAGTGAGATAATGAAATAACTATTATCTAGTTGTATAATAAAGATGTATACAAAGAAACAACTCAAATGGGCATTGAAACAATTGAAAATATTTAATCGATCAATATGTAATAGTAACGCAAAATTACTATTGATTGAAAAAGACGATAAATATCACTACGTTTGTAGAATAGTTGAAAAAGAATTATTACCATACAGACACATTTTAGCAAACGGAGACGTAACTCGTATTCGCACGGTTATTACAGAGATTTGGTGAGTAATCGATGAGGTTTTTACAAATTTAGTTTTTAAAAAAGTTACTTTAAAAAGTGAGATAATGAAATAACTATTATCTAGTTGTATAATAAAGATGGAGAGAACGATGATTTTGTGTGAATGGCTTTTAGTTGGTAAAAACTGCAAGTGTTGTAGAATGAGTATTCGCGATGATGTCTATTGCCCGATGCATCGATGGCGTATTCGGCTAGGAAAAAGTATTCCACTTGCATGTTATAGATGTAAAAATGGCACAAAAGCAAAGGCGGGCTCGTGTACGAAATGCACGAAGATATTAAATGTAGTGAGAGTAAAATCTAAACGATCGTACAATATAGTGATGAAAGAATTGTTAGAAAAGAATTTATAAATTACGCCGCTGGGGCGTACGGAGGAGGTCTATCGAACGTTTTTACACGCTCCGCTACTCGCGAAGCGTGTTTTTGCTGACACGAAGCGTAATAGTTTTTATTTATCGTCAAAGCTACTTTAAACTCAAAAGTTTTTCTATAAGAATTTTTTTTTCTGCATTTACAACATCAGAGTTTACTTTTGTTTTAACCTCTGATTCACTCTTTGCGACGGCGTTACGGATTTTTTCTTTCATTTTATAATATTTTTCTCGCTCTTCACATACGAGCACAAATTCTTCTTGGTTGATGTAACCGTCTTCTAAAGCTTTACTAACGTGGTTTTCGATCGTGTCGAGTTTACTCAACGCTAAAATTCGTATTTCATCGTGTTTTTTAGCTTTTTTATAACATTTATTTTTCGCGTATCTAATAGCGAAAAATGCGCCACCCAACCCCAAAGCTAAACCTTCTAAAGCGAATCCTACCGGCGATGATACGACGGTAGCGATACTGGCTATTCCGATGGATCCCGCTCCAATACAACCCAATTCTGCGAGAGTTTCTACGACGCTACAAGCGTTTATGATTTTATTATATTTTTTATATACACCCTCACGTTCGTTTATTTCAATTCGTAATTCTTTTTGAATATCATCGATTTTTTGCAATCGAAATGATTTAGCGTCATTCGTCAAAGGTGGTAAATTTGGATAAAGTACGTTCGTTGATTCTATAGGTGCGCTCATTATATGTTTTATTATAACAAAAGATTTTAATTTAAAATAATAGTTCTAACAATTAACTCGTAACAGATTCCTTCATAAAAAGAGCCGAATAAATTTAGAGTTATATATTTTTTAATTTCACGAGCATTTACATTAAAAACGTAGCATAATGTATATTCTAAAAATTGTGTTCTTCCACCAAAACTAAAACCGCCAATATTGTGCAATTCTGTATTTTTTTTACTGTCATAACGTATAATACTTTTCTCTAAAGAAAATAAAATATTTTCACCCTCATTAGTTTTAGCGCAGTACGAGAAAAGCAACGGGTCTCTCCATATATAAAACCTATTGTATTCGGGATCCAGATCAATTCAATTTCTGAATCTCCATAAATAGCGTATTCACTCAAGCCATCACTAGGTTTGATGTGCCCAAATTTAACATATCTTTTCGGCTCGTTATCGTTATCGTTAACATTTTCAACATTTTTAACAACATTACTCATTGTACGACTCGGTCCGTAAATGCTCGCCATATTTATATTATAAATTATTTAATTCGACGGTAAACTTGCAATTTTTATATTGAAACAGATTTTTGAATTTAGCGAACCGAAAAAACTCGCTTCAACAAAACTTTTCTAACGTTTCGTATTTTAAAACACATTTCGTATTTTAAATGTTGAATTTCATCATCGAGAAAATGAAACTTTTCATCTCGTTGCGGAGAAGGAATATAATAAATGTTGCTAGCGTAATCGCGCGTCGTTGAATGCGTGACGAAACTATCGGTTTTAATAAACTGCGTGAAAATACTACAGTACGTGGGCGCGACCGTAAACAAGAAAAAGGGTTGTTTAAACGTATCGTGCCATCCTAGTACGACGTCGACTTTTTCGATTAAAACTAATCGCTGTAAAATTTCATCTCTGTTTAGATATCCGTGATGTTCGTAAATTTCACCTTTCGTCAATTCTTCATCGCTAGCGATCGTTCTAATATTCGTTGTACGCTTCACGTCAGCGCGACTCGGTCCGTAAATACTCGCCATATTTATATAATTTCAACATTTAAAATAATGGGGAAACCGTGATTATGTATATCTCTACTTTTGCTATCTCTAACTCGAAAACTCAACTCGTTAAAAGTTCCGAGTCGTAATTTTTTTGCTAATGGATTTGTATATTGCATGAATATGCTTTTCACCAAACGACGCGTCTCGCAAAGGCAGCGAGTTTAAAATTGTGCAGGCTTTTCCGTTGAAATAATTATCGGTCGTAGAAATTTGATCACGCAATGAATGTAAAAAAATTTAAAAAGTTGTACGTCAATTTTGTTGTTATATTCTCCCGCGGTTAGAGATTCGCTATGCAACCCCAATAAATTAGCTAACCCAGATGTAAATTTAACGCTCTTGTTCGCTTGAGCTAGTAATATTAATCGTATTCACCTTGGATTTATCGATTCTATACGTTATCCAAGGCTCATTTTTAGTTATAATCTCGATAATTTCGACAATGTTGTAAAGGCCCGCTTCGATAAATTTTACTTCACCTTCCGATTCACCAACCGTACGAATTAGTATTCTTTCTTTTTTACGTATGTTGTAATATCCCACCCAAATGTTTACGCTGTGTAATATAATCGAGAGATTGCCTCGCCGATTATCGATAACGTTTTCTAAAGAAATCGATCCACCTTCTTTACCAATTTCGATTTCGAACGTATGATACATTTTATTATTAAACATTATATATAATAAATGACGTTTCCATTAGCATTCGAGAGTAATTTTACGTATTCGTACGAGCAATCTGGAAATTTTAAAGCGCCTCTCGATTTTAACGATGGCGATTTAACGAGTATAAACATTTACGTAAACAAGAACGAGTTTTTTAACGTTCGTTTTAATAATGTTTTCAACGACTACAAGCTGCCTCGCGTTAAAAGCGACGACGTTGTAGACGATTGGTATTCTAACCCGCTCTTATTTTATCAAAATCAAATAAATTTTGTGACGTACTGCGCCACGACGAGGTGCGGCGTGAGTTATCAACATTTAAACTATTTAAACCCGATGATTCGTAGTTTTTTTAGACGATTGCTCAAAGAAATGAGCTGCCCCGCATCTTTCCAAAATTTCTATAATGCGTTTGCCAATAATATAGACGTGAGCGCGTACAAAAAAATATGTAAAGAATTTCACCTTTCTCAAAACAACAATTGGAAACAACGAGTCGATTTAAATTCAAACGGATTAGGAACTGCTTATTATATGGTTACAAAGCGGTACCCAATAACAACCACGATAAAAGTAGTTTGAACGTTATTTCTACCGAGGTGACCGATTACGATTATTACAAAACCCGCGACTAAAATGAGTTTTGGAGACCATCCTTCGACCCATACGATCGCATTCTATTACACAATCTTCAACGGAGCTCGCTTTGGTCAAAATTTATAATCAGCGAGTCTAGAGGTTTTACGGATGTTGGAACGCAACGAATAACCGACTCGTTAAGAACGCCCGGTTACGCGATTTTAGGGGCTCAAGCGCAAGCAAAAAGCTCATTTTTAGCGGGTGGCCGGGTTTAGACGCGCAACGCGAATTTATAAATATAGTAGAAGCAGAGATTGACTCTCCGGTCGATTTACGAGCTAGCATTCAACGATATCAAGATGTTTTACAATACGCTCCAGTAGTTTAAACTTTTGTGTAGGAGAAAATTTATACATGATGCCTAGCCGATATGAATTTACGAATAGGTAATTATGCGGGATACAACAATAATCTATTAATCGCGACGAGCGGTTTATCTTTGGGTTCAAATTTAGATACAAATTCAACGCCCGTTGTTCCTCCTATTTTACCTTTGCTTAACGACAGCGAGTCAATTACAAAACATGTAGAAGATGATTCTACAATAGCACACGGGCAAGACTCTTTAGAAGATGCGATAAAAGAAGTTAGCGATGCTAGTCATCAAGAAGAAAAAAATTCTTTAATACTTGGTTTTGCGATTTTAGCCGGTGTAGGCGTTATGATTTATGAATTGTTTTAAAACACGCTATCGCGTCAGCGTTTTCCTGGAGCATAAGCTAAAACTAATACTCCGACTCCAGTTAGCGTTATTAATAAATGTTCCGCGGTCCACGCGACAATGTTGGAAGCCGTTTTTAATAACCAACTTACTATACTACCGATAATAGCTGGCAAAGCGGCTAAAGCTTTCGCCCCCAGTTTAGATAATACATTCGCTAGATTTTTTAATGTTTTTTGTATCCACTCTTTTACACCGTCGCTCGGTGGCGTGGGTTCTGGTGCAGGAGTTGGTTTTGGAACTACAACATTACCGATCGATTTGACGATAAAAGCAATGGTCATACTAAAAGCTGTTAATATGCTGATAATCGTTACACCTTGTTCTCTAAATAAAGTTTTAATTCTTTCACCCAACGTAACGTCTCTTTCCAACATTTTAACAACAGTTTCTTTAATTTATTTAATTTGACTACGGAGAACGTAATTCATGCGCATCAATTTGCTCTATTAAACTTTTTTTCATCGTTTAGTTTCCGCAAAGTTTTGTTTATATTTTTCATCAACATTATATCCTCTTTCTTCTGCATCAACAAATTAATTCTTCGCATCAGAGGATGTTTTGGTTGACTATTTTAATTTAGTTAAAAGATTTAATTGTCACCCTGATTCGTAGTCATAACGTCTTTGAGCGCCAACACTTCTCTCCATTCTATATTTAATTCTGTTTGCGCGTCTTGATCTTCTCGAAAGAGTTTCATCCGTCATTTCGATAGCTTCTTCTACTTTTTAGATTTTTCTACAAGCGGTAGAGCGGGTAATCTTCTTACCACCGCTAGTTTTCTTTGTATCGGTTTTTCGTTTCTTTTACAACATTTATAATACCTTGTTCAATTTCAGAGTATGGTAAAAAATCGCCCCTAGTTAAGCCTTTGGTCTTGAGAGTACTTAATGATAAAAATGGTTCAGCTCCTTTTAATTTAGTTAAACGTATTTCTTTTCCACCTTATTAAAAATAGAGCACACTTTTTGGTTTTTCTAATCTTCTTCAAAATCATTATAATCTTTTATATCTGTTTATACCTATACTATTATAAAATCATTAAACTGCTAACCGAAGTGAACGATCTTTCAGATAAAATCGGCGTACAAAGACGTTTTGTTGTCTCGGAATATCACCCAAGTTGTTGACACGCATTCATCATCAAAATATTCATCTTCAGGTTGATTAAACATTGGGTCACAATTCTATATGGGTTTCCTCCTTCTTCCATTTTATAATATCTTTATTTTAACAATCTATAACTCGCGTAACCAACTACCTCATACCAATAACGACAAATCTCTCTCCCTGTTTTTGATCTTCGCTAGGAACGTAAAAATCTTCTAATCGCGGTTCTTGTCGTAAATCGAGAGGTAATTACTCGTATTTGAAACTCGCGAATATTCTGCATCGCTTCGTTAATGTTATTAAAAGTTCTTATCGCGCCTGATTCTTTTTTATTTTCATTTAAATAATCTATATATTTTAAACGTTTACTAAATTGTTCAGGGGCTTTTTAAAGATGTTCCAACGCCAAATCGTGTCGCTCGCTCCGTTCTTGCAACGCGTCATTACCAAATTACTAAATAAAAAATTCGATCCGAAACGCTAACGCATTAATGACAGCGCCCAACCATCATCGCTACAGATACCATTTTCTTTTTACAGTTGTTAAAATTTTACGCAGCTTATATATATAAATTATTACATTTTTAACAACATTAAATATGACGAGTAAGTAATACGCGTACGGAGATACGCCAGATCCACAGAGACCTCAAGAGAACCTCGAGGTGTAAAAGGAATGCCAAAAGTCGTCATTACAAACCGAGTACCATAAACGAAAATCAATTGTTGACGGTTCGTTTTCCAAATTTAGAATGAACGACGTCATCGTTCCGAATACAACGCGATTAGCTTTCAACATTGAACTCGTTAGCGTCAACGGCGAAAATAGAACGATGGTGCAAAACACATCAAAAACACATAATCATTAAAAATGGAAGGAAATGAAAATTTAGTTTAGACGATGCGGATGTATTCAATTGTTACAAAGACGAATGGTTGACCAAAGATCGCGAAAATTTAGTGTATCAAGGAATCGAAACTGAAAACGTAACTAAAATGAGAATAGACGCTAGCGATAAAGTTCCCCCGGGCAACGGTGGAGCGGATAAAGCTATCGCGGACGATAAAAATAGGTATTACATTCCGCTGATTTTTGAATTGTTAACGATCGATCAACCTTACCATCAGTCGTTATAGGAGATCGATTGACTTACGAACTCGTGTTTAATAAATTTTTGAAAATGTGATCAAACGCAAAATATGTTATAAGTGAATTTCTTTAAATTTGTTCATATGCCCAGAACTCGCTAACACAATTGAAATCAATACAGCGATAGAACGAGTATATTGTTTGATCGCGTTTTTCAGAGCGTAACTACGTACAACAAAAAGATACAATGGAATATAATTTAAATACCCCGGCAAAAAGTATGAAAGGAATATTGTTTCTATTCAAAGAACCCGACGTGAAAAAGCAACAAGTTTTATAATCCGAAATAACAAAAGTTAATTATTACTATCGAAGGCGTTCCCAATCAACTCTACGCACGGAATGAAAAAGATATCAACAATGGAAGAGATTTAAAAATTTTCCGGTGATCGAGAAAACAACACGCTATACGAGTTGTACAAGCCTAGATTTATCAAACGTTAAACTATCGAATTATTTACTTAATCGATACGGTTTATTTTTAGATTTAAGAACGAGTACCGATAATGTATTACACGGAAGCGGGAAGACGAGTGCAAAACTTGTCCGAAGGAATTACCATTCAAATTGAAAAAGAAGCCAAAGTGCGGGTGAACTAAACATGTATACTTTTGCCATCAGCGGACGCGCACCTGAAATATTAGAAAACTCGCGCCGTTTCTGAAATCGGCTCGATATATTAAACATCGAGTGAGCTTATTAAAAAACGTTAATAATAAAAAGAAAATACTTAAATATCCACACGCCGCGTTAATTTTGGACAATCAACGGATGTGGTAAAACTGAATTTGTTTTTAAATTTATTACAAAATGAATATTTTAAATTATTTTGAAAATATCGTTATCGTTAAGAGAGTTATGTCCCTACCATTTTCAACAATGATGCGTACAGCAAAATAGAAATGTCACAGGTTCTAAAATGACGATAAATGCGTTAATGTTAATGATTTAAACGACATATCGCTGAGAATAGGGCTATACAAATTTTTATAGCGACGCTTGGGGTGGTCAAAAATGTGCGAAACGTTCGTTTATTATAGACGATTTGCAGAGAAAGCGAATAAACAGTCAGTGCATTATAAAAAATACGACGACGAATAATAAATGTATGATCACGCAATTGGCTTCTAGTAGCAGCGTGATTACTGCACACGCACGTAACATACAGCTAAGTTGGATTCTCTTTCTACAAAAATAATAATGAAGGGCGTATTGAAAGTATCTTTAGGAGAGGACATACCTCAAATGGATATGTTTATTTTATTGTAAAAGATAGAGACTCGTATGAGAATTGTCTTAGAGAAATGTGATGTTATGTACTAACCTTCGCGAGTTGAGAAATGGAAATTCATGAACAATTAAAAAAGAGTTAAACGCGTAAATTTAATTTTAAAACGGATCAGCCTAATGCTGAAGTTGGGAAATATGTGACTGAGTGATTACCGTCAAGTCGAGAGCGATCCTCATAGGTTAAGAAGTAACTTACTCATAGGTTAAGAGCACCATTACTCATAGGTTGGCGGGCAATTACTCACATAGGTTAAGGGCAATTACCCAGGTTAAGGGCACCATTACCTTTAGGTTAAAGGGCACCATTACTAGTGGGTAGGCTAAGGGCACCACTTACCTTAGGTTAAGGGCAATTACTCTTAGGTTAAGGGTACTACTCTTAGGTTAGAAATATGGGTACTACTTACTTGAGTTAAGGGGCAATTACTCATAGGTTAAGAGCAATTGTTTGTTCTCTGAGCACATTTTAATAAATATTATAAAGCATATTTTATAAATGCTGAATTGCTGGAACGAGTGTTTTATTTGATGAATACATCTCGTTTGAACGAGTAAATGATTTTTTTATATAATCTTAACCAACCTCGTAATATCATGACTACAGAAAAGACAAGAATTAGGCAAGTATTAAACGATAATACTGCTAAAAAGTAAAGTAAAAGGTATATTTAATAGTGATAGATGCTGTCGAGTAAAAGATCTAATGTTAAATCTTAACGAGCTTTTAAACGTCGAGCGGTTGGTTCTAAAAACCAATATTATCCTTGTTCCTATATTTTTAATAATAAATTCTAATCGATTATTCTTCTAGTACGGTATAATAATAAATGGAAGAAGTACACAAGGTATTAGCAACGAAAATATATGCTGACGCCACTGTTAACGACGTTGAAGCGTCAACGACGAGAAAGGAAGTTATTGAAAAAAATTACGTCTTTATCGGTCGCAATCGTAATGGAGACTTAAAAAGTTTTTCGGTAAAGAACTGCAAGGTTATGATATTGAAGCTTTGTTGAAGCGAGCAAGAGAAGCACATAATGCGCAATACGTGAAACTAAATTAGGTCGCGATATTACTTCAGTCTTTAGGGTAGCGTCATTATAACGCCATACGCTAAACTATTGGGGTTTAGCTTAAATCATTGATTGATTTGTATGGCTATAAATTCTCAAATTGATGATGAAGGTAAATTAATTTCAGATTTAGAAAAGATCCCAACAGCATGTCAATACAGTGTTGTGTGAAACATACTACAAGTATGGTTGTTTCTGCGCCTGATCAGAAGCGTTTCGGTTGATTACAAAAAACCGAAAAGGTAAAAGAAGAAACATTATCTCAATTGAGCACATAATAAAGCTGACAGCGATGGATGAAACCAACGAGCAAACGACTCAGCGAAGGATTGCAGCAACCAGAACCAAAGACAGTGATCGAAACCAGCGATTAAACAAAAAAACCTAAAAACAGAGTTGCAGCTAGCTAAAAAACTAGCTGAAATTAACAAAAGAAAAAATCATACAACTCGCTAAACCCGAAAAAGTGTTAAACTCCGATAGTGAAGGTTATGGAAGAAAAAAACTCGATGAGCGATGAAACGAGTTACAATTATTTTTACATATTGGCTATTGGAGTGTATTGTTATTGGAGATTGAGCTATTTCTTGTTTAGAAGCAACCTGAACCAACATTTTAAAACGAAACCCGCTAAAACTCGCTAGGAGAACCCGTTAAACTGCCAGCACCTACCCAATTCCCCTAGAGAATCCTGGAAATGGAATAAAAAGCTTTTATTATATTTAATGATTATAAACATGTCTCTCAATGCCTTCATAAATACGAAAACGATCGCTTGATACAATTTATCACAGCCCAGTTATGACTTCTTTAGTAATTTTATACAGCATGCTAGGTGAAAAATATTTAAAATGAAACCAAAGCCGATTTAGGAAAATTGGATTAATAAAAGACGGGTTAAACTAACCGCGACGATTACGTTAAGATGGGTAAGCGACGCAAATGTGGTTAGTTATTAAATAGCATTCACCAAACTCCACTCATGCCCCGGGAATAGAATGTTAAGAGCGGTTAATATTTATATAATATATAAATGGATGAACGAAACCATCTAACGCTTATATATATAGTCCGGAGAGGATACTAAAGTTGGTCAATCAGCAATTAGCAAGCTGGCGTATTAAAGAAACGAAAGTAAATGTAAACTCGTTCGACGATGGATAAAAAGCAAGCGCTGTGGCAAATTTATTTACCCCATCCTAAATATATTCCGAGACCGGACCTTCATCTGTAAATAGTACGGCTTGAAAAACCAAACGAGGTTCACTGCTACAGACCGGTGTTGTTTCTTCCGCACGACAAAAGTCGGTAGAATTATGTACAAGTACGCGTTAACGGTCGTATTAGAAGACAGATATAAAGCTGCAGTACCTTAATCGATAAACAGCCGAGTCGAGTGACAAAGCGATGCTTTTTGAAAAAAAATTTATAAAAATCGCTGCTGGTTTGGCCTTTTTTAAAATTATAAAAGTCGACCCCTGGAAAAGAATCTATGACAGCATAGTTAATGCTGTTTGATGAGTGTTAGTGCAATGTAAAAAATTGTTGAGGAGAGGTTGGAAAATCACAGAGCTTCAGTGGGTGTCATGTTGAGAGATTTGAAAAGAACTTCTGAGCGAAAGATTGTTTCGCATCAATACGACAAGAAATTGTTACCGAAGCGAGAAATAGAAATGGGCGAAGATTACCGGCGGTCGTAAAAGCGTTAAAACAACGAGACGATTCGCGACCGATTAACTTGAAACCAAAAAGACGCTTATTAAGAAAAGTGCAGCGTTGAGCAAAATCCAGCCTTCACGCCCATCGGTTGGAAGAAAAGAAAAGAAAATTCCATTAACCGCATAGCTGGGTATTTATACATGCGCGGGTGGTTGAAAAGATACGAGACGTAAGAGGACTCGATCCTATATATGGGAGTTTAAAAAAATGTGAATATCTAAAACATGAAGGGCATAATCAACCCATATTGTATTATGTAGAAGGAGGCCCTGCTCAGTAGTTTCCGGTGGGAAGAGAAGAACATACAATTATTCTTAGAGATACGATGAATCCAATTGATCATTCGTTGTCGTTAATCAGATTGATGACCGTAAGCAAGAGTGTGTATTCCGTTTTCTAAAAATGTGGCCTTTGGCCCATCTAGGGAGATAGTGATATTTTATTTATTCGAGTTGTATATAGTCTATGGTTTACGTGCCTAATAAAAATTCATAGGGTGATGTAGAGTTTTTTAAATGATAAAACTTGTTTTATATCGCTCGTGTTTAATATCTTGTTCTAAAACTTGTCTTTTAACGCCTTTAGCTTTTCTTATTTCAGCTTTCATGGTAAGTATCGAATACATTTTGGGTCTTAAACAAACAACTTCAGAAATTACAGTTTTCGCACACTCGTCTTTCATTTCATTGATCACTTTTTGTTTTCTTCAGAAACAGAAAATGACTTTGTCGTAATTACTAAAATCGTATAAATGCTTGTCTTTTTTCATATCTTTGTAAACATCTTTCGTTTTAATTTCCAAGAGGAGGCTATCCGTATCCGTGTAAATCAACTCGCAATTGTTACCATACTTGCTTTTTAAATGATTGTAATAAAAATACATGAAACCTTGATAAATCTATACTCATTCCTACGTAAATCGGGCGGTTGAGTACGAGTTTGTTTTTGCATGAATAGCCACTTCAGATCGTTATCGAAAATCCTAGCCTCTGCAAAATTTGGTCTCGGATGAGCTCGGTGAATTTCATTTTCCGCTTTTGGATTGTTTAAAATTTACGTTAACGCGATTTCGCACATTTTCCATCGTCTTTCCAAAACCGAATTGTTCATTCAGTTTGTACAAATCCTTTTCAAAATCACTGTCGCATCTTTTTCTTAATCGTGTATTTAAATCAATGTACGATTTCATCCAACATGATTCATCAAATTCTAAAACTTGTGAATTTTAGTTAGTTTCATGCCGAGTTGCGTATACAATTGTAAATTACGATAATGAAGCACGGAAGTTTTGTCGTATAAATGTACCAGTTTAGTAACGTTTGAGCGGGTTTATCTTTTAGTAAACTTTGATAGTCGCTCATCCATTCTTTCGGTACTATCAACGACTCTGGCGCGAGTGGAAACGCCGTGAGAATCAAAATTTTTGGGATATTCTAAATCGATCTCAAATGTATCCTTTATTGTTTTAAACCTCACTCCAGAGTTTGTTAACTCTTTTTCGCTCAACCACTTAAAATTACCAGTCGGTAAAGGTTGACTCATGTAGCCGTATAAATTATTAGCGTCCAAGTACGTAATGTAACTCGACGGTTTAGACTCGTCGTAAGTCGTTCAAATATACATTATTTGCTTTCACGTATCGTTTACTCACCATGCACGTTCCTCCCTCGCGTACCCTTTTCTGTTAACAAATGCATGTCGACATCTGTAAACAAATCTAAAGTTTGTTTTGAATGTTTTAATAAAGCGTCCCAACTCAGCCCAGGACTAGTATAATAATGAGCTGGATCTAATCCATAATTTTCATAATAAACATTTCTAAAGTTTTCAAATACGTCCGCCAAGCAAGTATCGGTACACGTACAAATCGTGATAACCCAAGTTTTCAACCAAACCCAGCTTGTAAACGTTTTTAGCGTGCTCGTATTGAGAGGTGGTAATGTGACCATCGTTTAAACTGCTGTAAACGATTCTATTTAGGGAAGGAGCGTTTCTTTGAAACGCTCAAAAGAGTCCATGTACTCTGTAAGGATAAATACCCTTGCTTTTAAAAAGATTGAATTTTCAGGAATTGGGTCTAGTTTACCTCGTTATTGAAAAGAATCGTTTGATTGTACGAGTTTGTCCAACGAAGCTAGTAAAAAATTGAGCTGTCTCATAAATCGTAGTTGATTAATACTAAAGAAAATATACTTTTCGATATTGTTTGAATAATTTTTTTTTTCCTCGATGAGGACCTAATATACAATGAGATGAGAGTCGTAACCCGCAAATTATGAAAAAACGACCGGAATAAACGTTTTCTTTGGTTTCAAAACTCAGTCTCAAATTAAACAATATGCGCAGCGCCTCTATATTTTCTGGTAATGTGACAATGATCTCTAACTGATTAAACTTGTTTCAGGGTCATTAAAACTTTTCGCATACCCAACACTGCCAGCAGAGTCGTAATCTCGCCAGTCTTCTTCAGTCATGTTTAATTTTTTAGGGGTTTTTAAACATCTCGTTGATCTTTTCTTCTTTCTGTAATTCATTTAAAAACAGTTTAATCGCATCTTCCCATACGTGGGGAGAGCTACTTGTACCATCGCAACAAACAACGACGTACGAATAACCGCAAACGACGTGTTCTTGTAGTTTTGTAGCATTGGTATCATTTACATCGTCGGTCTTTTTAATACTTTCAAAGTCGGCGTATATTACGAATGGAACTTCATCTTTTTATGAAAAATTTATAAACTTTAATTTATCGTTTTAGCCCTTTGGGCATTTGATAGTCGTTGGTCTGCCGTTTATTCCCTTACACATTTTACGTGTCTTCTAGATACGCCCTCGAGAAACTTTTAACATTTCAAACAAAAATGTTTACGATTCGCGTGTTTCGTTGGTCGAAAGCAATTTATTCACATCTTTAATGAAACGTAGTGAGATCTAGCTCTTCCTTCTTTTTTTTAAATCAATAGTAAATTTATACGATCTATCTCTGCGGGTTGATCGTTAACTTCGATAAACCATTAATGTTTTTGATTCACAACCAAAACATTAATCGCTATATTGTTTTGTTTTTCACCGTTTAATTTGATTGATTGAGTTAAGTGCGTCAATGTTGTTAAAATTAAAAACCATCATCTTGGGGTACTTCAATTTTATCAGAATGACAACGCGGGAAAACGATGCGCGCGTAAAGCCCATCGCAAACAATCGTCGTCTTTATTTTTACGTTGATGCAAGCTTTTTTTTTTAATATAATCCCACAGATCTATATAAGAACCTTTCAGAGGCTGAAAGTTGCCAATTATAACGTTCATTCCAACGATTCTGATCTATTACCCATCCACTACCTTCTCGCGTATATATTTCAAAACCCTCTTGAATTTGTGAAAATACCATCTAATACATTTTTGATATCATGCGAGTTAAAAAACAATTTGCCCATTATTATGAATATATTTGGTTCAGCTTTATCCACGCTCTCTGGTTTTACTTTAAGTAATTTAATGCACATATATCATAAACTTTAACGATTTAAAATCTTCAAGTCTTTAGTCAACACGGCGATAATTTTGGTTCTACAGCTTGATAAAACATTTAAATCTTTTTTTTTGCTATGATTCAACGGGAAAGTCATTAAATGTTGACGTAAATAACTACCACCATTAATGGTTTGGTTAATTTCAACTTGGTTTCTATTGAGAAACCTTTTAATAGCGTTGATGTAGTCTTTTAATCAACCCCGATCTCGCCCCTGAGCCGTGTAACGGTAACTCAATACCTGAGAGCTATGTGCCTTTCAATTCAACCAAACCCAAATTTAACTCACAATGATTTTGTTTATGGGTTTTTTATAAAATTTCATTTTGTAATAAACACGTTTTTTAAATCTACTCGTACCGTTTGAAATTATACGAATTTGTTTCTGTCGTGCAAAAATTTTCAATTCATCCAATGTCCATTTCGATAAATATTTAGTAGACATCTTTATTATTAAACAATATAATATTATTTCATTATCTCACTTTTTAAACTACTATTTTTAAGGTACGATTTTAGCCTCATCGATTTTTTAAAGTCTCTTTTTTTAAAAACCAAGTAGTATGTTAGATGATGTAGGCCGATCTTTTCTTCAAAAAGATATCTTTTTAAGGATGGTTCCAAACTACTTTTATAAAAATGATGTTTTCTTATCAATTGATAAGAAAACTAATATTTCTTGTTATTTTTACTTTTTCACAATACGATTGTAAAGCGTTGATAAACGAACGAGCCTGTTTTTCACCAAACACGAGTACATTTAATCTCAAGCACCGTTTTTTAACTCACCTCAAACACGAGTACATTTAAATCTCAAGCACTAGTTTTTAATCACCTCAAACACGAGTACATTTTAACCTCAAGCACTAGTTTTAATCTCACCTCAAACACGAGTACATTTTAATCTCAAGCACTAGTTTTTAATCTCACTCTCAAACACGAGTACATTTTAATCTCAAGCACTAGTTTTTAATCTCACCTCAAACACGAGTACATTTTAATCTCAGCACTAGTTTTAATCTCACCTCAAACACGAGTATTTTAATCAACATTTGTTTTTTAACTTACCTCAAACACGAGTACATTTTAATCTCAAGCACTAGTTTTTAATCTCACCTCAAAAACTTATACATTTTAATCACCAGTTTTTTTAACCATCAAACACGAGTACATTTTTAATCTCACACTAGTTTTCTTTAAATGTACTTTTTTCGCTTTAGCGTATTTTAATAAAATGATTATTCTTACTTAAACTAATTTTTTTTAGAAATTCATTTAAAAAAAAAAGATATTCTCAACAAGTGTTTTGGAACCATCCTTAAAATATCTTTTTGAAGCAATGGTCGGCCTACATCATCTAACATACTACTCATCTACTTAATTGTAATGTACTTAATTAAATGTACTTAAGCACATGCATATTCATGGTTGTTCCATGTTGTTTATATGCAAAGGGAGGTTGTGTTGGGGTTTGCTTGCAGAAAACCTGTGATTAACTTTTTTTCATTATTTTCCAGGCAAATTTGATTGTAACATTGTTATTTTCCATTTAGAAAAGTAGAAAAGTATTATGAACAGAATTTCACAATCATTATGGGACATATTAATTAAACCATGCCGCAAGATTATTTTGTGAAATGTGCCCTTTTAAGATATTTCTTTCTTATATACATAAACTATCAATGTTTTGATTAAAAGCAAAATGCCCCAAAATACATTTTAAATTTGTATTACATTGTATTTTTTTAATTTAGTACTGTACATTGAGAATAATGAAAGACAGCTACTGTGACATTTTAGCAGTTTGTTATAATTTACAGTTTGTAATTTACAGACATATAACATATTATTAGAATATACATTGATTACCTGTTCTTATAATTTTGTACAATTATCCTTTGATTGTAGTTTAAGAATAATGGCTCTTTAATATGTACAATGTAATTTTCATACTTTGATCAAATAAGTTAAATGCAACAAAACAATGATAATGTCACAAAAAGATTAAAAATAAATTAATTATATCAAACAGATTGATTCATAAAATATACACTTCACTTCTTCAACTTTATCTTTGTTGTATAGTCCTCTGAATCTTAAAGGGGAACCATCACACGATCAGAGTAGACTTTCCATAGGCATGGAATTGATGTCCTAGTTTAAGATGAACAGTGATTGAAAATTACTGGCTCATTTATACAGCAGCAACGGTAATATGACCTTATCATATAGGGAATTATTTCAGTACCGAGTTTCATCTAAAACAAGCACTAGTTCCATGTCCTGTTGATCGTGAAGATATTTCCTTAAAAATGTTTGAAATGTTGCATAACTCCATGTAAAAAGCTCAAAAGACTCGGTATTCAATATTTACATTTTTGGTAAATAGGAAGCTTTTTACAAAACTTGATACATACATGTACTGTACAAATAAAAACAAACAATTTTACATTTCCTTGCTATTTGACTATTGTATTTTTATTCAGCCATGAGGGACATTAAAATTGCAGAATATTAATGTACATGTACTTTATTCAATGAATGAGATGACGTACATAGCTCACAATCTGGATTTATGGTTTTTTGGTTATTTACTCAGTTTATAACTCTTCCAAGGGTAGGGAAATCTTTCATACACTGTACATCTGGGTATGTCTGTCTTATCTTGTCCATTACACATGATGGAAGTGACACACGATTATGACATCCTAACAGCCCCAGCACCAGTGCACTACTTGTCTGAGTTTTCTGCAAGAAAAAAACAAACAATTAATACACCATGGTAATATTACATGTACAGTGGAGTTAAAAAAGAATCCACAACTACATACATGTACAATTTACATGCATGTACATGTAATAAAGGTGCCTCAAAATTCCCACGGGGAGATGGCTGGGAGGCTAACAACACTTATTTTATTTTTAAAATTTTTATACTGATTTTTTTTTTTTTTATAGAAATATTGCTATTTTTGGTCATTTTAAATATTTTAGATGTATTCAGTTTTACGCTGTTGTTGAGGAAAATAAACAAGTAATGAAATAATTTACTGCTTGAAACATTATGAGATGAAATATGAAACAGCATATGATGTCTGAAGAACTGCCTGCTGGCGTGCTATTTCTTGACGGATTATTAAGTAAGCATAAATGAACTGGATAGGAACATACCTGTCTCCTTCAACCAAGCTTGAGCACCATTATAATGTTGACATACCCACGGGTATGCTGTCTGGATTGAGGTGTGGATGGTCTGTGACATCTGATGACTTCACCATCCACACCAGTTTCATCAAGCTTATTCATGAGTTGTGGATCTAGGGCAGCACTTGCATCCATGATGATGCACTTGGATAAAATAAAATCACAACAAAGATAACTACATGTAGGTTAGAATAAGTCATAAGTTATCATATTTAACAATACAATAATAAATATATGAAAACAAATGTTACAGTACCATTTCATAGATAACACATAAAATAGGGCAATGCATTTCTAAATATCTTTTGCAATACATTTGTATCAGTTGTTGTTCTTAAAGCATTCAACAGTTGATAAAAAATTACAAGTCAACTGAACTGTCAACAAAAAACAGTTTTGTGGTTATTTCATGGAAAATTATAATATTATGTTTTATGTAAATATTTGAAGAAATGACGATAACAAAACAATAAATAAATAAAATTTTGATATATTATTACTTTTGAAATTTTTTCACAGTTTGTTTGATGAAATCAAGGCAAATCAAAGTAAAACAATGAGCGACAGCTTTCAAACCAATAAACTATAGTACCCTCCAACTGCATAATTACATAAGTCCTTGCATGGATCATAAACAGATTTTCCAAATGTTCAGATTTTGAACAGTTTTTGAAAGCCTTTAATTTATATTTTTTCTATTTATTAGTTTCTGTTTGGAAACAAATTTTATATTTTGATAATAGTTTTAATAATTACCAGTCAATGTTGAGTAGATGATCCACATTTACATTGGGAGGCATCGCCATTGGCTCAAACTGGTATGCAGCCTCAGCTCCACAGACAACCACCAAGGGTCTGACTGCAGCTCTCGATCGACATCCACTATCCAGGCTGGCTTCACGTTATCAAAGTTACTGGAGTTTCTGAGGAGTCACTAGAACTCCAAAATCCTCTAAAATAATACTATGATTCTGCCAATAGTACCAGAATCAGATTCTGTCATGGTGGTATTAGATTCGCTTATTGACCTTCTTTACTTGAATAACCAAGAGTTCAATACGAGTTTTCAGAACGTATATGTACATGTGTACATGTACTATGTGGTGCATGCATTACGAGCGCATGGGGTACTGGGTGCAGCTCAGGCCGGGTTATGTCACAATATTTTACGCTTACTATGCTGGACCGAAACAACTTTAAAATTGCCTTCATGGTAATCTGACACGATTAACCATTAATTGAATGGTCACATGTACATTCACTGCCGTATTGATTGAAAATCATGAAAGTTTGTTCGTGTATTTCCATAGGAAATGTACATGACCATAGAATCTCTGAGATTTTCATGCAACCAATGACATCACACCTCGATGTACACAAAAAGGATTTTCAGATTTCAAGAAAAAAATTGGTTCTTAGAAAATGGCTTTTTACAGTATTTCAGTTTAAGTAAACATGAGTATTTTATTTAGATTCCTGAGGACCTGATCTATTGAAAAGTGGGGATATCTCTATAACAAAAGATCTATTGGAATGGAATGGCGAGAGACTTGTAATTTTGCAATTTTTGTTCTAATAGATGCATCTTATATTATAAAGTCAATACTAAATTAAGTGGTTCTGGGTTTTATTGAATAAAACTATTGAAACTGTAAACCCTTTAACTCCTAATGAAATGATATACAGACTCATAACTTGCACAATCGGTGGTCCAGTGGAGAATGCACCAGATTTAACCGATTACATGACTGCACTTATTTTATTACTCTTCTTTATCCATTCATGGCTCTCATCCAGTAATCAGTGAGATCAAGGCTTGGGCTTAGAGCTAGCTTTCTCCAAGTTTGGCTAGATTTGGCACTCCTGTTCCAACCACCTTTACTGATTGCACGCAGCTCTGCCATTCTCTTCAGAGGTTGGTGCTTTTCAACTCCTAAGAATTTTACTTACTACTTGTTATTGGCTCTTTGTTAATTATAGCTCGGAATACTGGGACAAACACACTCAGCAGCTAAACTGGCCACTGAAGATGTTCTCCTGAGATTCGCCCAGGCATCGCTGTATCCTTCCATTATGTATCAAATTTAGTATCAACTTTATCTTGATGATTTACAATTTTGATTAATTGGCATTTTGATTAGTTGCTATTTTAACAAGGCGCCATTTCTGCTTGAAGGATTCTTTTCAAATTGCCCAGGAGTACTAACGTGAACACAGCTTTTGTTTTAATATGGCGCCTTTTAATCAGTCTGAGCTCATTTAGTGTATTATTTAAATTTCATGTTCCTGGTTATAGTGTAATCTATTTGTTTTGCATTTGATTAATATATTGATCATATAGAAGTAAACCAGAGTTTTGCTGTATGTGCACACTCATCTGAAATTTTCCCGACATGAGTTTTGTTTCTCAAAAAGGGAATTGTTTGATGTTTTCGGTTCCCCGGATATTGTGAAAGGGAAACTATGGTTACATACATGTAGGCTTTAATAACAAATGAACATAATGGTATGTCTGTATCAGAAACATATTATAAACATGTACAGCATAATTATATTCAATTGAACGCCTCTTTGAAATGTTTGTGTGGTAACATTAAATGTAAAAGAAAACAATGATAATGTGCTGAAAGAAGAACAAAGGCATGGAACATTTCATACTGTGACTTGTGTGTACATGTATTTTATTTAAGGGTATTTTCTGACAGGTTTCAATAATTCTTCTGGCAGTCATCTCAAATCAAAGCAGACCTCAATGTCTATATAGTCTTTCTATTATTTAACCCAAATTTGGCAGTGAATAGCAGTTTTAAAGCAAGTGTTTCCTGGTGGTTGTAATAAAGCAGAACTGACTCCTCAAATTACATTTACACTTGAAAATGTATTGAATTAACGGATAGCTGCATGGATGGGGCAAATTGTTTTGGTGAAATGCCATCACACTACAATTTTCCTGTAACCTACATACCTGCCAACCATGCATTCCGATTTTATGAATTATTACGATTTTTAATGTAGATTCCGTGATTACGAATTTGTGTCATTAAATTGATTTTCCGATATTCTCAATATAAAATAAAGGCTGTAGCAGAGGTTAACATGCACCCACTGATCGTAATGTAAAATTGAACATGGCTTGCACACACGCTACCAGTTATCACATCGTTAATCAATGTAAAACGAATGCCTACCCCAGACGCTGCTCTTTTTACTGTACCACTAAACCGTCCATGTACTAGTCTCACGGAAGACCTGTTTTCAATATCGATCCATAGACTTAAACACGCGACGGGGTTAGTGGTATGGTAAAATAATCGTTTCACACACACGGTTTCCAAGATCGGTGTCGCAGCGCCCGCCTCAGACGCTATAATATGCACAGGATAGGAAGCCTTGATTTTTGTGGTGGTAATATCCGGTCACCGGCAGTTCATATATGTTGTTTTATTCACTTTACATTGGATTGTTGTTAGTAATTGTAGCTTTAAACGGTGAGTAAAGTTAATCGTTTTATCAATAATTCAAAGCCAGATATGAATAATACAATACATTACAATGTATGCCTTGACTTATGCCTCTACTTTAAATTAAACTTGACAATACTATAAATAAATGGTTCTACAAACGAAACTCCTGCACAGTGCAAGCTTCCAACCAGGTAAATAGTTTCAGAAAGTATCTTATTGGACAGCAGGTAAGAGCTCTATCTCCAAGTCCACAGTTATTGTGTAAATAAAAAAAAAAGTCAGCGAAGTGTTTTAAAAAAACATAGGCCAAATCCGTCAAAAGATGCTCTTTAGAATTATCCTGGCTACTAAGCTCTGTTTAAAAGTATTGTAAAAGAAAAAGAAACAGTAAGACAACAGGCAAACCAAAAAGACAGACAATTTCAGTCATGTTCAAGTTCACATCAAAGAACTGTCCGCTTGACTGTGGAATGTTATGAATGTATCAATTGGGATTAGGAGCCCAAGACAAGAGTTGGGGTATTGTTTAGTTGCTGACAATGAATGACAGGGTTGTGGTTTTACACTCCCCAAACCAGGTGACATTAACCTCTGGGGACCTAGTTCTTGGCTGGTTTCCAAGACGTGGTACCCAGCTCATCTTGGTTTTTGTGGCCTCAAGCATGGTGTGGCAGGGGAAACCAGTACAATGTGTATAACATTTAATGTCATAACAGATCACGGCAGGCCAAGAGTAGTTGCAAATGCGGCGACATCAAACACATTCCTCGAAAGAAACAAAGTTCGCCGCCAAATGAAAATTTATATCAACAAAGCTTTCCCACAAGACAAAATAACCACTCGGTGGCAACAAATTATTGTTCACAATGCCCAGTTCTGGAACTGAACAAAGGAAATTTTGTATGCTGGTTTTGTTTTCACCATGGAATAAAATTATATGCGCATCGGCAGGTATCGGGCCGATTTATAAGCATTCAAACATTCAACTGAGCTGCTCTGAAGAGCCAAGCAGGCCACTTCTTTCCAGGCCTTAGAGCTTAGGAGCCTGGCATAAATTTTAACAAGCTAAAATAGGTAAGAAAGCATATACTGGTTATTTTTTCATTGATTGGCTATTTATTTTTTCGGCGGGGTACCTGGGATATCAAAACATAGAAAGACCTACATGTACTTTCATTTGTCATCATTGAAAAGAAGGTCAAGATTCATGAGTCACTCATGATTGACTCCATAAGACTCTTGAATCAACCAAAATTATATCTGAAATATTGGTCATGGCAATTTTTTGCAAAAATGATCCAAAAAATAAGGCTCAGATTGCACCAGAGAGCATCTAAAACTCTCTCGAAGCTTCCAGGGCCTCTTTAAAGCAGGCCCTGGGACTCAACCCGTGTGAGGGGACTTCACAAGACATACCTTTCACAATGCCCCGCTTGCCACCATTCTGAATTTCGTGCCTTTCATGTTGGCAGGTATGCATAAATACAGCACACTTTCTTATATGTTCTGGAACACCTTGCTTGGACCTTATTACTGAGTATGAGGTGGTTTTCTTGATAAATATATAATGAACCAAATATAATTAGTGACTTAAACTTACATATACTGTTTGATAATCAAGTGGTGAAACTTCGGTACATCTTGTGGTAGGACATCAATTGAAATCAAAAAGATGATCATTCATCAGTAGTATCCTGAGCTCTGTCCTTTGAAATAAATAGGAAGATTTGAAATGGTTTACAAACATAGACAGATGATATAAAATAATCATGCGGTGTGGTCACTTATCTCACACTTTTGTGTTGGTAATTTAATTCTTCAGGGAAATAATATATTACATAATGATCATTATATTTGATTGATTAGCAGGTGAATTTAAAATTTCCCCATCCGTAACTTCCGTTCAATTATTTATAGTAAAAAGCTTTTTTTTTAAAGCCTGTCACTACAGGGAAGGCGTGAAAGGAGTTAACGCCCCAATCATATTTTTGAAAAGGTCTGACCTCACGTTATTATTCTAATTCTTGAGTGATAATTTTTTTTAATTTGAACTTTGGTTGCTGATTAAATAAAGTAAAGGTTACATTAGCTAAATTTCCTTTATAGAAATTCTAAGATAATTAATGTTCTTTACAATCATAAAACAAATTTTAAACTCCAAGGGATCAGGAGAGGGGGCCAAAGAATAAGAGCTATTTGAGATTCATTAGGCTGAACAAGGGATGATTATATAGGCCTCTAGCATAAGGCCTATTTCCTGATCAATGGCTTGACTGTGCCATGAATTTGGTCCTCCTCCCTAAAATGACTGAAGCTTTCTGCAAGTAGAGTAAACTTTCTTGAGGAGAGAGTTGACACACGTCAATAATTTGAACAATTTCAATTTCCCCAGGTTTTACCCAAATATACCTTTAAGGGCCAAAATGATCTATCTGTTAGTCTTCTACCTCTGCAGTAGGCTAATACAATAAGGTCATCTCACACGCTTATGAGTTTTTATTTTTTAAATGGTCATTCATGCGCTTATGGTCATTCATGCTCTATGAGTCCACCTCTATTACAATGTTCTTCTATATTAAAATAGTAAAATGTCGTCATTATTTGCCATGCAGAATTGCTAAGGCAAGTTATTACAAAGAAAAAATTCATTACTACTCTATGATAGTAGAATGCAAGAAACCTTGTATATTAGCTTTGGGTCAAACCTTTTTCACTTACTTAATTAGAATCTAAAAAACCACTTCTAGACTGGACATTACACTAAATGGGAAAATCATTACAAAATTTACATTTTAGATATTTCCTTCAAATTGTGAAGATTTAAAGCCACACTTGAACAGCACTTGACACGGCTAATTCCTGCTTTAAATTCATTTAACATACAGTTGTGTCTAAAAATGCAAACAACAAATTCTAACGGAATGCCAGACGTAGAATGAGTAACCAGTGCATAGATAATATAGGTATGGTTTGAAAGATACATCCTTTCACACTTTAAATGAGACATCAAACGCTTCAAATCTGAAAAATTTTGAGAGTTATGAGTACCTTTTCCCAAGAGAGTGTCACTGTATTGACGTATGGGACCAAGTTTTCACTCTTAGAAGTATTGGGACAAAGGTAGCCTAATTGCCCTGTGTGTGGATAATTGCCTGGCCTGCAAAAATGTGTTTATTTAGCGAAGCAACAATTCCTAAACACTTTCTTGCTATCAGTTTGTAAACATGTTTACATGCTAAAACATTTTAGCATGAGGACGGATAGTGTTTTAAAGCTACTGAAAATTCGATGTTTAGGAATTGGACTATGCGTTCAGCTAGTAAATACATGTTTTACAACCGATACCAAGAAAAGGCCACTTCATAAACAGTTTTTAGAGTATTATGTAATGTGCTTAATTAATCCTTGTGCAACTGTGTACTGTCAATTCATTTTTCGTCACAAACATTGATCATGGTTGGTGTTCAGCTAACTAACGAAAGCAGAGAGTTTTTAGTCAATGGACACATCCGCACTGGAAGAGTAAAATCGGCAAAGCGTTATTGATGCATTTATGCAGCCATTCCAGCAGGATCGAATCCACCTGCAGCCAGCACTATCTGGAGAAACCTGCGTAAAGTACCGGAGGGAGTGGCGGGTACCAGCCCTCAATCTCAATCGAGGGGCATTCCGGGCTACATCGGACTGGGAGGTCAGGGCGAAAAACATCGACTGGTGGAGGCGCAGCTGGGATGCCAAACCCGCATGTTGCCAGTGTGAGACGGAATGGACCGGGCCTACCACATGCCATCGCTCAATCGCGATCACCGTTGACCTGGGCATGCACCCTGGCCCATGCGCTGCGGCGACATCGTGGTTGCTACCGCCCGGATTTTGCCAAGACTTCCGTTGAATTTTTGTCAGTGGGTCGTCGATCAGCTTTGGCAGGCAGGATGTCGCTTATCGGTCCATCATCCTCGCCATTGGCGATGAAGCTTGGATTTTCTCGATGGAAAAGTCAACTCACGCAATGTCTCGGAAGCACGCCCCAAACAACATCCATCCTCCTTCAATTACGAAGCACAACTCCAATGTGAGAAAGTGAGTGTCAAGGGTTGGTCATGCGGCAGTGGCCTCTATCGTCGGACCGGTGCTTTTTCAGGGCAAACCTCAACGGCTTTATCTTGAGATGTTGAATGATGATGTCATCCCCATCCTTGAGGAAACATTTCGAGGTTCAGGTTTATAGCGAGGTGTGTTTAGGGCGCCTGTGGTGGCTCAAGACGGCGCCCGGGGCTCATCATCATCTACTGGCTGTCCGAGACCGCCTTCATGAAGCGTTTCCAGAGATCAGTCATATGCGTTGAACTCATGCATGCATGAATGGCCACCGAGATCTCCAGACCTCATCCCGTAGTGATTTCACCTATGGGGATACTTTGAACTAAGGTACACGACTCCTCTGGGACCTGTGGCAGACTCTCCGTTGACAGAATAACAGCTGAGACTGACTTCCGGGCAGGCAGACTCCAGATGTTGTTAGGAGAGCGATGGGAGACATGGAGAGACGATGTCGCCTGTGTATCGAAAGCAGAGGAGTGAGGGCAGTGTTGAGGGCGAAGGAGGTAATCATCAACAGTTCATCCACATTGGCAACACTCTGCACATCTAAACAAAATCAATTATCATCAGTATTTAAAAAGTTGGTCCCATCGTCAATTTGACCTCTCTTGAAAAGCACTCATAACTCTGTCAAAATTATCAGATTTGGGACGCTTTGATGTCTCATTTTAAAGTGGAAAGGTGTATCTTTTCAAACCATACCTATATTATCTATGTTGGTTACTCATTCTAATACGCCTGGGCATTCCGTTAAAATTTTGTTTCTGTATTTTTTTGAGACACACTGTATATATGCTTAATGATTACTATATTTAAGTAAACGCTCAATCAAAAGACTGATTCCTTAACTTAACTCCCTAGGCCCATTTATGCTTACACACACAACCTCCAAAGTAGTAAAGCACCACATAACTAGAGGTTAAGCTTTTTGATGAAAACGTAGATACATGGGTTTCCCGATGTATTGATAATATTGGGCACTGATGTCCCAAGTTCTTTGTTTAGTGTTAAGAAAGTTATGATATATTGGAAATAAACTGAAAATGCGACACATTAATTGTAGTCATTGTATACAAAAGTTGCATTGTGCGCTTCTTAAGCCGGTCAAGTAGTATTAACTCATCCAAACATACTTTTAGGCAAGACCCGATCAACAGGACTGGTGGGTAGGTTGCAGGGGAGACTGATGAGGTGTTCGTTATTGCTTCTGAAATTGACATTGTTTGCAGTATTATCTGTACAGAGTATTACTACAATAGTACAAAATTGCAACGTAAGTGTTGATGAAAAATTTGAACACAAAGCTAAGGTTTTGGCATGAAGCATATATATTGATAATTATTGGGACACTGAGTTCTTGTTTAGTATTGGAAATAAACTTAAAATGCATGAACTGTAATCATTGCACACACAAATTCTCATTGTTTGTTCCCAGATCGTTTGAAGACAATTTGTATGTGTGTATGTTTGTAGTGTAGATAATCTGTGCGTGACTGCTGGTTGACCCCTAAAGTAAGCGGATTATGTTTACAGGTTATGACTAGAACGTTCTGGAAAGTTTCTTTTGGGAAATGATGTAATTTTTCAAAAATTTCTTAGAAGTGAAGTGAAGAAGAAATTCTAGTATTTTCTAGAAGGGATTAAAAACTATAACAATACGTAATGGCTGCAGAGGATTCTTTAAACAGATCAGGTTTCATATATGGTGATGTTTGTTTTTATGTGAAAATGCCAACTGCTTCTATGACAGCTCATAGGTCAAGTTTTGTTTAGGTACGAAATTTGCCACAAATGCTGCTAAGTACTTTCTGATAGTGAAGTATTCTCTTCATCTCATGTTCACAAATTGATAGGTCTTTGAATATTGAAATTGAGGCTATTGTTATAATAAAAGATGATACACATTTGGTAAAATGATGATTGACATCATCGATGATAATTTGATTAAACCGAAGTTGATGAGGAACACCGTGTTTGTTCTTACAAACACTTGAGCTCTAAGTTTTTCTTCTCCTTCTCGATGAGACTTACTCAAACAAAACAAAAACAGGTCCAAAAGTTCACAGAGCCTTAAAACTTGGACACATACGGTAGACCATAAAATGGGTTACTGCACAAAGTTATGTACATACAGTTTCTGGTAAAGTCCTCAGATATCAAATACACTCAAAATCCACACCTTACATATTAAAAAAAAAAAACACCTCATGAACCACAAAAAGATATTTATACAATCTTTAGGTATCATCTTACAGATCTTGGAATTATGTGACATTTCGTATACACAGACATGACCCAATCTGACATCTCATTCCGGGTCGAAACCGAAGTTTAAGTGAAAAAATATTCGGAGATATCTCACCCTGATCTGACCTTTACTCATCAAACAGGAAGTTCAAATTTAACTGTACATTCTAATGCATCATCGCCATTGAATTTGGATTGAACTTGAAGTTGATCCGTGTAACATGTTCTAACAAAACACTTGAGCTCTAGTTTTCACTTTTATTATCCAATACATTCGATATTTAAATATATAATATTTATTTAGAACTTCAAAATAGCGTTGTTACCAAGGTTCAAAAATTTCTTCGGGAGACCACATATCTTCATGTCAAATCCTGGCTTAATATCGGCCATGCATCTGGTAAAATCTTTTGTTTGTGAAAAATATACAACAGATATTTTATAACTATTCATGTAGTATGATCAGAAAAATTGCGAAAACTTGAAATATTAGGGTCTGGATTGAGATCTGGGAAACCTCTTCCGCATGGTGAAATATGCAATCTTTGTGTGCCTTAATACATCAAATTAATGAGCTTATTTCAAAATTGTTTTATATAGGATTCTTGCCGTCTATAACTTTCACGCTTCTTAGGAAGTTCAGAAACCAGCTGACCTTTGTTTTGAGAAATCAAGCTTTTAAGTTCTGGAGTAACATTTCACCATGTGAATGTTTTTCCAGATCACATCACAATTTCAACCGATCCATACAATTCCCGAAAACGCGGCTTTGTTTCGCAATCTGCCGAACTGTTTTCGGATGTATTTAGTGTAGAATAGGACTTCATCAAATGGGCATATGTACATGTATGAGTCCAGGATCACCTTTTGATTCATCCATATCACCCGAGATTGCAAAACAGCCACATTCGGTTTGCGCGCCGTGAGCACTTTCGGGCTCGATTTCAACAAGTGAGCTGCACGCCGCTGTTAACATTTGAACCATTATCATGCAGTACTAGTAGGGCTGTGCATTTTCGGATATTTTTAGAACCCGATACCCGACATCAGGAAACTTCGGATACCGGATACCCGCTTTTCAATTTTTTGTTGAAAACCTGCCTCACAGTGGTGTACAAATACATGTACTGTAAATGGTAACAAATTGACTTTTTATAATACAGAGGATGTACCATACTATCGATCTTTTTTCTCTTTATTGAGTGTAATCTCTTGAATTTAGAAGATAATTGTCTGTAACAGTGAAACATAACATTGTTCAAGAGTCACAGGATTTCTTGTTCAGCACCGCCTCAAATGTTAAGTCCGAATTTTAAAAAAGTCAAGACGGTAATTGGAACTGGAAAAGCCGGAAACCGGTAATGACCCGATTCGGTTGGGTATCCGATACCCGGATAGCCTGGCACAGCCATAAGTTACTAGTAAAGTACTTTCCTGGTATTTTTCTTTATAAGAAAAACTTCTTTGGTTTATATTGAGAAGAAGTCTTCTTCCTCTTCAAATCTGGAATCATAATTGAAAAATGTATTCCTTGTATATAAAAACGTAACGCTGTGTGGTATTAAGGTATTTATGATTTATATTACTGGTTTCTATGCGACATGCTCTGCATCTAAGTGGGTAGAAACGCACAAAATCAGGTTTTACAACATATCCTCATTCCATAAAAGGAAAGGTATTTGGACGAAAGTAAAGTGAGGGAGGGCGTGTTCATGGGTGACAATGCTTACTGGGACAAGCTAGCTATGCTGTATAAGGGTAGCAGCTGCCAGTGCATGGAGCAAGACACACGGACCATGGCTAATGCCTGAGCGGTCAAATCACGGAGACTGTTTATTGTTGTGGCTTCACCCACGAACTGTGTTCGGTGTGTAGGTGGACTCCGAGGTAAGTATGAAAAATAGACTATGAAAAACAGATTAGGTACATCGAGGTGAAAAGCTAGTCCAAAGTGACAGACTTCAAGGCACATGGTGGGAGTGGGCACGTGTGGTGGGAGTGGGCACGTGGTGGAGGGGCACACCATGCAACACAAGGCTCTCGCTGGTGTTGCATTAGTGCAATGGTCCGCACATGTCATGTAAAACAACAAACCCTGGGGAATTCTGAGGAACTAGAAATTGGCGTCATAAGGTAAAATATTTAACAGTGAAAAGGAATGGAATAGAGGGCTAATATTATCAAAAGCAAAGGGTAAGAGATTCTTTATAATAGTACTGTATATAACTAGGCTGGAAGGAAATACAGCTAAAAGAGGTAAAACACCCACAAATAAAAAATAAATAACATGTACGATGATATCTGACTTTGCAAATCCATGATACATGTGAATATATATAGTTGCCATTATTATCTCACATCTTATCTCACATCTTTATCTCACATCTTCATCTCACATCTTTGCCAGATCCGCTGTTCACACAATGCATAAATGGACCTCATACTACCAAGGTAATGAAGTTGATTGCACACCTCCCTCCTCACGAAAAAGTTAATAGAATTAAATTCTCAAGTGCTTGGGTGTAGACAATAGCACACACAACTAACGAATGTCATCGATGGGACTAAATCATTTAGTACGCTTGAATAGCTGTAAAACGCTCATAGGGCAAGGCATACAAACCTTCTCAAAATGCAGTGTAAACAGACTTATTGAGTCCCCTAGACCTTAAAGAAAACAATTTCAAGTCAAATTTTTTTTATATGGTTGTCTAATATACAACCTCGCACATGAAGGCAATTTGCTAAATCACTCTAGTAATGCACGATGCCCAATATACATCCCCTGCTACACAGACTTGGAAGGCACTAAATCATTTAGTACGTATGAATAGCGTAAAACGCTCACATTGGGGCACAATATCTTTCTCAAATGGTGTAAACAGACTATTTGAGTCCCTCTGGACCCAAGAAAACAATTTCCGGCCAACATATAAAGTTTTATAGTGAGTGCCAGCCCTTACAATCCCTTAAAAAATTGTTACCTAAAACCAACTTTTTTTGCACAATTTTTGCACTCAGCTGACATCTCTACAGAGAAACCTAAGAGATTCTATTTGTCTGGCCATTCTAATACCCACAACCAGACCTCAAAATAAACATCTCAGGTTGCTGAATGTCTGGGGCAAATGTTGGGATTAGTGCAGTAATGTCAATTGCTAACAGTCTGTACTGTTTCAATGTATGGTTGTCTGCTGGCAAGGCCCCCTTACTTTGGAAAGCTGCATACCGGGTCAATGGTTCACCCCAGTGTTGAATTTTTTCACCATGTTATCGCGCACTGTATCAATAGAGAACTTATGAAAATGGCTGAATTTGAGTTTTCAACGATCGAGTAAAACAACAATTGTTTACAAACCACTTCAAATGAAATAGCACCTATGCAAATCGCACCCAGGGTAGATCCAACATCGTCATGATCAGAGCATCTTTCAACACATGGCATAGAATAGAATTGTCCTTGGTTTAGATGAACTCAGTGACTGATAATAATACATCATTGAGCAAGCGCTGGCTATATAACAGGGCGCGACAAGATCATATTAGTTACCAGGGTTGATGCACATTTGTCAAGGCGTGGCTTAGGATTGTATATGACGATTCTAGCAGCGCATGCATGCATGACAATACCACTGCATCATATGCTACCAGCCAGGGTAATATGATCATTGCCTCATGGGTATTATTTTCAAGTTACTGAGTTCAGTAAAACCAGCACACCGATTCTCTGCCCCACAACCTTCAAATTCAATTACAAAAAAAAAAAATCACAAAACAAATCAAAATATAATTGTAAAATAACATATAATGTGTTATAATGAATACATTAACTTCAAGTTCATTGTCATCCCATATAATTTTAAATTCTTCCAAACTATAAGTTCAAGTTCAATCATGTGATGGTCTACATTCTTACACAAAATTTTTCCTCATAATATGTGCCAAATTTGGTAAAATTCTGTCTAACTTTTTCTCAAGATAGCAAAAAGTGACTTTTCTAAAATTCATTAGATGACCCTCACCATGACGCCACAACGTTACCTGGAACTACATGTAATGTTAGGTTAACTA
>CM055819.1:57428301-57469869 GCA_029582265.1 Zoroaster sp. YZ-2022 | reverse complement strand
GAGGGACTTTCGATCCCCCCCGTGTTTCTGAAGGACCGGTCCCAAACAACCCGGGGAAACGTCAGCTCATGAAAACTTAGTGGGGTGTCGGGGTAATCGTGGCCGTGCGGTCTAGTGCATCGGACTCAAGTTCTGGTGTTGTCAGAATGTGGGTTCGAACCCCGGCCCGGCTGGTCACGGCGCTTGTGTCCTGGAGCAAGACACTTAAACCATAATTGCTTCGTCCTTCGGATGGGACGTTAAGCCGTAGGTCCCGTGTACTAGATTAAGTAATGCACGTACAAGAACCCAGAACACTTATCGTGGAAGAGTAGGGGTTTACCCCGGTGTTTCTGGTACACATAGCAAGTGCCCTTGTTTACAGGTTTCCCCAGGCTTCCGAGATACAGTGCTTAAGTGTGCTTTTGAGGCATCCTTGGTTTCATTACCAGAAATGTATAATAATAATAATAATAATAATAACAACAGCGTGTGCAGTTTTCACGAAGTGACTGTTTGCAGCCTTGTGCATGTATTACTGCATGTATTTTATGTAAAAAAAGCTGGTCGCCGTAGAATGGACAGACTTACACAACTTGCACTCCAGCCTTACCAACCCCCAGCAGTGAACTCAACCACATCAACAAGCGACATTGGCATAACGTCAACTCCAAATGTTCACGATGAGTCTAAACTTCAGCTCTGTGTCTTGAATACGCAATCCATATGTAACAAATCGGATGAATTTGTTGACTTTGTACTTCAAAACAATTTGGATCTTGTTGCCATAACCGAGACATGGTTTAAACCTGATGATGATTTGCTTCCCCGTGAGTGTACTCCTGCTGGCTACTCTCTCCATCATATCCCCAGACCAATAAAGACCGGTGGAGGGGTTGCACTACTCTTTAGGTCCAGTTTATCTGTCAGTATGAAAAGTGTTAACATTGACTACCTAACATTTGAATCTCTGCATGCTGAGGTAACGTGCAACTCTAGATCTGTTCGCCTTGTTAATATTTATCGACCAGAAAGGGATGTTGATGGTAAACATGTAAACTTCTCCAGTTTTCTGCAGGAATTTGAAAAAATTAATTGTCGATTATCTCTACACCCATCTGACATTATTTTAACCGGCGATTTTAACATTCATATGGACATAATTTCAAACAATTATGCAAGTCAGTATAAAGATCTGCTCTCTGCTCATGGACTTATACAGCACATCACAGCACCCACTCATCGGTATGGTCACTGTCTTGACCTCATGATAACGCGTGAAAATGCTTCACCTCTTATCACGAATATAACTATTCATCCTGGATTATCTGATCATTATGCAATCATGGTAAATTTGAATCTTAAAAAACCTCCCATACCTACCATTTCTGTAACTACTCGCCACTGGAAAAAAGTAAATATTAAAGATTTATGTCATGATGTTGAATCTCAACTGGAAAATGTAAACCTTGAAGATGGTGAGCTGGATTCTTGTGTCAGTCTATTTGAATCTACTATCCGTAACATCTTGGATGATCATGCTCCAAAAACTCAAACTGTTAAACTACAATCTGAATCCCCCTGGTTCAATGATGATATCCGTGCTGCAAGGAAAATCCGCCGTCAACTTGAGCGAAGATGGCGTGACAATGGGAAACTTGGAGTACGTCGGCAAGAATACTGTAACCAACGTGATATTGTGAAGAACATGATTAACCAGGCAAAAATAACTCACTACTCATCTCTTGTGAAAGATAGCTCTGGTGATCAGAAAAACTCTTTAACATTGTTGAAAAGCTTCTTCATAAACCCAAAGCTCCAGTGCTTCCATCTACACCTCCGACCAGGACCTCGCAAATGCTTTTCAAACTTTTTGTCACAAAAATTGAGAATATCCGTCGTTCTTTCCATTCTATCACAAACACCAACACGCAAGGATCCACAATGTAGACTGTCCATGTTTGAGCCTACTAGTGTTACGGAGATCAAGAAAATCATCATGAAATCGCCATCAAAATCATGTGAACTTGATCCAGTGCCAACTTCGCTAATAAAACAAAATATTGATGTGTTTGCTAAGTATATCACAATTATTGTAAACAGATCTCTTTCTTCCGGTTGTTTCCCTAATAGCCAGAAGGTTGCTCATGTTAAACCACTCCTAAAGAAACCCAATTTGGACAAGGAAGTTTTCAAAATTACCGACCAGTAGCGAATTTAAAGTACCTTGGAAAAACAATCGAGCGAGTTGTTTCATCACGGATCTCTGACCATGTTCGTGCTAATAACCTGTCGGATACATTTCAGTCAGCCTACAAACCATTTCATGGAACGGAAACTGCTCTTCTTCGCGTCAACAATGACATTTATCTGCCATGGATGAGGGGAAATCACTGCATTAGTTTTGTTAGACTTAAGCGCCGCTTTTGACACGGTCGATCATAAAATCCTTCTCTCCCGCCTTCAATATCATCTTGGAATACATGAGACAGCCCTGGATTGGTGTAAGTCCTACCTTTTAAATAGGCCTCAGCATGTTTGTATTGGTAACGCTATCTCCGAGCCTGTTATTCTTGACTATTATGTACCTCAAGGCTCTGTGCTCGGCCCACAGTGGTTTACTGTTTATACCTTTCCAGTTCGTGATATCATTTTGAAGTATAATTTAAATTACCATGTTTACGCTGATGACACGCAGCTTTACATTACTTTTAAATCTTCTCAAGAACCTGCAGATTCCTGCATTAAAACACTGGAGAAATGTATTCAAGAGATTCAAAGTTGGATGAGACAAAATTTCCTGAAATTGAACGATGAAAAAACAGAATTTGTTCTATTTGGATCACGTCAGCAATTGTCTAAAGTTTCTCTTCCATTTATTACAATTGGTGACTCGCAGATAACCCCCTCATTACACGCACGTAATTTGGGGGTTATATTTGACTCGACAATGACTTTAAAACCACATATCTCCAACATTGTTCGCATATCATCATTTCATATCAGAAATATAAGCCGAATTAGGAAATACTTGAATAAAAGTGCTGCTGAACAAATTATACATGCGTTTGTCACATCAAGGCTCGATAACGGAATGCTGTCCTTTACGGTCTCCCGCAGAATCAAATATCTCGTCTTCAGCACATACAAAACACAGCAGCTCGTGTTGTGACTTTGTCCAGAAAGTCATGCCATATCACGCCAATCTTGAAAGAACTGCACTGGCTTCCTGTTTCACAGAGAATTGTTTTTAAACTTATGCTAATTGTTCACAAATCTTTCAATAACATTGCTCCAATTTATATTTCTGAACTGCTTAAAGTCTACACTCCATCACGCAATTTGCGCTCCAGCAACATGTCACTCCTAAAGGAACCAACTTCAAAACGGAACTGGGGTGATAGGTCGTTTTCTGTCGCAGCTCCGAGACTCTGGAATCATCTTCCAACTAAACTCAAATCTTGTCATAGTATAACCAGATTTAAGTCGATGCTTAAAACTCATCTTACATGTATGTCACAACTCTTCAAAGATGATGTATATTTGTACTTGCATTGTAGGTACATGTATCTCGGTACATAATTTAATTTTTTTCCCCTATGCTATCATTGTATATTGTTTGTATTCATGTTTTTTCTTTGTTTCCGCGCCTTGAGCGCCCAGCAGGGTGGATATGTGCGCGCTATAAATCTTTATTATTATTATTATTATTATAAACTGCATGTTTTTAAAGACCATACAAAATGGTAAATATTTTCAACCTAAGTACATTGTAGGAATTACCAAAAATAAGACTTTCATTATTTTTATTTAACTCTTCAAAAAACCTATGAAAATGTACTTTGACATTACCGCCAACCGACAGGCCCGAAACAAAAGCCGTCGGGGACACTTTTACTGAGCCTATTTTGATGACGTACATTTATGGGAGGGCGAACACTACAACTATTTACTGCGGTACGTTTTGTACACAAAGCATATATTACATCGCGAACAGCTGCAAAAATAAGTTTACCAACTACGACTTCCGAAAGTGTTTTGAAGAAGTTTCCAAAAGTAGTATTGATGCCAAAGTTGGTGATATAAGTGACATAGAATCGTATCAATTAAGCCCGGAATGGACAAAATCAGGACGAAATCCTGGCGAAAATGGCGAAGCCGAAAGATCTCGAGTCCGGCATAAGCGCACATAATGGTACCCTATTTTTATTGCTTTTTATGAACAAATATTCTAAACCGCACACATTGCTGTCGGCAAGTAAACCGTACACATTGCTGTCGGTAAGTAAACTGCACACATTGCTGTCGGCAAGTAAACCGCAGACGTTGCTGTCGGTAAGTAAACCGCACACATTGCTGTCGGCAAGTAAACCGTACACATTGCTGTCGGCAAGTAAACCGCACACATTGCTGTCGGCAAGTAAACCGTACACATTGCTGTCAGGAAGTAAACCGTACACATTGCTGTCAGGAAGTAAACCGTACACATTGCTGTCGGCAAGTAAACCGTACACATTGCTGTCAGGAAGTAAACCGTACACATTGCTGTCAGGAAGTAAACCGTACACATTGCTGTCGGCAAGTAAACCGTACACATTGCTGTCAGGAAGTAAACCGTACACATTGCTGTCGGGAAGTAAACCGTACACATTGCTGTCAGGAAGTAAACCGTACACATTGCTGTCTGGAAGTAAACCGTACACATTGCTGTCGGCAAGTAAACCGTACACATTGCTGTCTGCAAGTAAACCGCACACATTGCTGTCGGCAAGTAAACCGCACACGTTGCTGTCGGCAAGTAAACCGTACACATTGCTGTCGGCAAGTAAACCGTACACATTGCTGTCGGCAAGTAAACCGTACACATTGCTGTCAGGAAGTAAACCGTACACATTGCTGTCAGGAAGTAAACCGTACACATTGCTGTCGGCAAGTAAACCGCACACATTGCTGTCGGCAAGTAAACCGCACACATTGCTGTCGGCAAGTAAACCGCACACGTTGCTGTCGGCAAGTAAACCGCACACATTGCTGTCGGCAAGTAAACCGCACACGTTGCTGTCGGCAAGTAAACCGTACACGTTGCTGTCGGCAAGTAAACCGCACACATTGCTGTCGGCAGGTAAACCGCACACGTTGCTGTCGGCAAGTAAACCGCACACATTGCTGTCGGCAAGTAAACCATACACGTTGCTGTCGGCTAGTAAACCGTACACGTTGCAGTCGGCAAGTAAACCGTACACGTTGCTGTCGGCAAGTAAACCGTACACATTGCTGTCGGCAAGTAAACCGTGCACATTGCTGTCGGCAAGTAAACCGAACACATTGCTGTCGGCAAGTAAACCTTACACATTGCTGTCGGCAAGTGAACCGTATAAACATTTATAGAAAGATGAAGGGTATAAACTTAGTACTGACATTCAGATAAAGCATACACATTACACTGCACAGACTTCAAGTTCTGAAATCTAATGTCAGATTACCGAAGTCAATTCTGTTTGACAAGTCACTAAAACTGTGTCATGTCATGTACAAAATTAACTACTCAGATCACAATTACACACAACTTTATAAAAATTGGAAATTATTAATTAAGAAATCCTTCAAATTTGATTACCCTGCCAGTTTAAAGGGACAGTATCATCATGGTCTTAGCAGACTTTCAACAGGGCATGGAATCGGTGTCCTAGTTTAACGGAAAATATCATCATGGTCTTAGCAGACTTTCAACAGGGCTTGGAATCGGTGTCCTAGTTTAAAGGAACAATATCATGGTCTTAGCAGACTTTCAACAGGGCATGGAATCGGTGTCCTAGTTAAAAGAAACAATATCATCATGGTCTAAGCAGACTTTCAACAGGTCATGGAATCGGTGTCTTAGTTTAAAGAAACAATATCATCGTGGTCTTAGCAGACTTTCAACAGGTCATGGAATCGGTGTCTTAGTTTAAAGAAACAATATCATCGTGGTCTTAGCAGACTTTCAACAGGTCATGGAATCGGTGTCTTAGTTTAAAGAAACAATATCATCGTGGTCTTAGCAGACTTTCAACAGGTCATGGAATCGGTGTCTTAGTTTAAAGAAACAATATCATCGTGGTCTTAGCAGACTTTCAACAGGGCATGGAATCGGTGTCCTAGTTTAAAGGAACAGTATCATCATCGTCTTAGCAGACTTTCAACAGGGCATGGAATCGGTGTCCTAGTTTAAAGGAACAGTATCATCGTGGTCTAAGCAGATTTTCAACAGGGCATGGAATCGGTGTCCTAGTTTAAAGGTACAATATCATCGTGGTCTAAGGAGACTTTCAACAGGGCATGGAATCGGTGTCCTAGTTTAAAGGAACAATATCATCGTGGTCTAAGCAGATTTTCAACAGCGCATGAATCGGTGTCCTAGTTTAAAGGAACAGTACATGTATCATCATGGTCTTAGCAGACTTTCAACAGGGCATGGAATCGGTGTCCTAGTTTAAAGGAACAATATCATGGTCTCAGCAGACTTTCAACAGGGCATGGAATCGGTGTCCTAGTTTAAAGGAACAATATCATCATGGTCTTAGCAGACTTTCAACAGGGCATGGAATCGGTGTCCTAGTTTAAAGGAACAATATCATGGTCTCAGCAGACTTTCAACAGGGCATGGAATCGGTGTCGTAGTTTAAAGGTTATCATCATGATCTAAGCAGACTTTCAACAGAGCATTGAATCGGTGTGCTAGTTTAAAGGAACAATATCATCATGGTCTTAGCAGACTTTCAACAGGGCATGGAATCGGTGTCCTAGTTTAAAGGAACAATATCATCATGGTCTTAGCAGACTTTCAACAGGGCATGGAATCGGTCTCCTATTTTAAAGGAACAATATCATCGTGGTCTTAGCAGACTTTATACAGGTCATGGAATCGGTGTCCTAGTTTAATTAAAGGAACAATATCATCGTGGTCTTAGCAGACTTTCAACAGGGCATGGAATCGGTTTCCTATCTTAAAGGAACAATATCATCGTGGTCTTAGCAGACTTTCAACAGGGCATGGAATCGGTGTCTTAGTTTAAAGAAACAATATCATCATGGTCTTAGCAGACTTTCAACAGGGCATGGAATCGGTGTCCTAGTTTAAAGGAACAATATCATCATGGTCTTAGCAGACTTTCAACAGGGCATGGAATCGGTGTCCTAGTTTAAAGGTACAATATCATCGTGGTCTAAGCAGACTTTCAACAGGGCATGGAATCGGTGTCCTAGTTTAAAGGAACAATATCATCGTGGTCTAAGCAGATTTTCAACAGCGCATGAATCGGTGTCCTAGTTTAAAGGAACAGTACATGTATCATCATGGTCTTAGCAGACTTTCAACAGGGCATGGAATCGGTGTCCTAGTTTAAAGGAACAATATCATCATGGTCTTAGCAGACTTTCAACAGGTCATGGAATCGGTGTCCTAGTTTAAAGGTACAATATCATCGTGTTCTAAGCAGACTTTCAACAGGGCATGGAATCGGTCTCCTATTTTAAAGGAACAATATCATCATGGTCTTAGCAGACTTTCAACAGGTCATGGAATCGGTGTCCTAGTTTAATTAAAGGAACAATATCATCGTGGTCTTAGCAGACTTTCAACAGGGCATGGAATCGGTGTCTTAGTTTAAAGAAACAATATCATCATGGTCTTAGCAGACTTTCAACAGGGCATGGAATCGGTGTCCTAGTTTAAAGGAACAATATCATCAAGATTACAGCAGACTTTCAACAGGGCATGGAATCGGTGTCCTAGTTTAAAGGTACAATATCATCGTGATCTAAGCAGACTTTCAACAGGGCATGGAATCGGTCTCCTATTTTAAAGGAACAATATCATCGTGGTCTTAGCAGACTTTCAACAGGTCATGGAATCTGTGTCCTAGTTTAAAGGAACAATATCATCGTGGACTAAGCAGATTTTCAACAGGGCATGAATTGGTGTCCTAGTTTAAAGGAACAGTATCATCATGGTCTTAGCAGACTTTCAACAGGGCATGGAATCGGTGTCCTAGTTTAAAGGTACAATATCATCGTGGTCTAAGCAGACTTTCAACAGGGCATGGAATCGGTGTCCTAGTTTAAAGGAACAATATCATCATGGTCTTAGCAGACTTTCAACAGGGCATGGAATCGGTGTCCTATCTTAAAGGAACAATATCATCGTGGTCTTAGAAGACTTTCAACAGGGCATGGAATCGGTTTCCTATCTTAAAGGAACAATATCATCGTGGTCTTAGCAGACTTTCAACAGGGCATGGAATCGGTGTCCTAGTTTAAAGGAACAATATCATCATGGTCTTAGCAGACTTTCAACAGAACATTGAATCGGTGTGCTAGTTTAAAGGAACAATATCATCGTGGTCTTAGCAGACTTTCAACAGGTCATGGAATCGGTGTATTAGTTTAAAGGAACAATATCATGGTCTAAGCAGACTTTCAACAGGGCATGGAATCGGTGTCCTAGTTTAAAGGAACAATATCATCATGGTCTTAGCAGACTTTCAACAGGGCATGGAATCGGTGTCCTAGTTTAAAGGAACAATATCATTGTCTCAGCAGACTTTCAGCAGGGCATAGAATCGGTGTCTTAGTTTAAAGAAACAATATCATCATGGTCTTAGCAGACTTTCAACAGGTCATGGAATCGGTGTCTTAGTTTAAAGAAACATTATCATGGTCTTAGCAGACTTTCAACAATTCATGGAATCGGTGTCTTAGTTTAAAGGCACAGTATCATCATGGTCTTAGCAGATTTTCAACAGGGCATGGAATCGGTGTCCTAGTTTAAAGGAACAATATCATCATGGTCTTAGCAGACTTTCAACAGGGCATGGAATCGGTGTCCTAGTTTAAAGGAACAATATCATGGTCTAAGCAGACTTTCAACAGGTCATGGAATCGGTGTCTTAGTTTAAAGAAACAATATCATCGTGGTCTTAGCAGACTTTCAACAGGGCATGGAATCGGTGTCCTAGTTTAAAAGTTATCATCATGGTCTAAGCAGACTTTCAACAGAGCATTGAATCGGTGTGCTAGTTTAAAGGAACAATATCATCGTGATCTAAGCAGACTTTCAACAGGGCATGGAGTGGGTGTCCTAGTTTAAAGGAACAATATCATCATGGTCTTAGCAGACTTTCAACAAGTCATGGAATCGGTGTCCTAGTTTAAAGGTACAATATCATCGTGGTCTAAGCAGACTTTAAGCAGGGCATGGATTCGGTCTCCTATTTTAAAGGAACAATATCACCGTGGTCTTAGCAGACTTTCAACAGGTCATGGAATCGGTGTCCTAGTTTAAAGGAACAATATCATCGTGGTCTAAGCAGATTTTCAACAGGGCATGGAATCGGTGTCGTAGTTTAAAGGTTATCATCATGATCTAAGCAGACTTTCAACAGAGCATTGAATCGGTGTCCTAGTTTAAAGGAACAATATCATCATGGTCTAAGCAGACTTTCAACAGGGCATGGAATCGGTGTCCTAGTTTAAAGGAACAATATCATCATGGTCTAAGCAGACTTTCAACAGGGCATGGAATCGGTGTCCTAGTTTAAAGGAACAGTATCATCATGGTCTTAGCAGACTTTCAACAGGGCATGGAATCGGTGTCCTAGTTTAAAGGTTATCATCATGGTCTTAGCAGACTTTCAACAGGGCATGGAATCGGTGTCCTAGTTTAAAGGAACAATATCATCATGGTCTAAGCAGACTTTCAACAGGGCATGGAATCGGTGTCCTAGTTTAAAGGAACAGTATCATCATGGTCTTAGCAGACTTTCAACAGGGCATGGAATCGGTGTCCTAGTTTAAAGGTTATCATCATGGTCTTAGCAGACTTTCAACAGGGCATGGAATCGGTGTCCTAGTTTAAAGGAACAATATCATCATGGTCTAAGCAGACTTTCAACAGGGCATGGAATCGGTGTCCTAGTTTAAAGGAACAGTATCATCATGGTCTTAGCAGACTTTCAACAGGGCATGGAATCGGTGTCCTAGTTTAAAGGTTATCATCATGGTCTTAGCAGACTTTCAACAGGGCATGGAATCGGTGTCCTAGTTTAAAGGAACAATATCATCATGGTCTTATCAGACTTTCAACAGGGCATGGAATCGGTGTCCTAGTTTAAAGGAACAATATCATCATGGTCTTAGCAGACTTTCAACAGGGCATGGAATCGGTGTCCTAGTTTAAAGGAACAGTATCATCATGGTCTCAGCAGACTTTCAACAGGGCATGGAATCGGTGTCCTAGTTTAAAGGAACAATATCATCATGGTCTTAGCAGACTTTCAACAGGGCATGGAATCGGTGTCCTAGTTTAAAGGAACAATATCATCATGGTCTTATCAGACTTTCAACAGGGCATGGAATCGGTGTCCTAGTTTAAAGGAACAATATCATCATGGTCTAAGCAGACATTCAACAGGGCATGGAATCGGTGTCCTAGTTTAAAGGAACAGTATCATCATGAGTAGGACTAATTGCGGTGACACCATGTGGAATCTCAATTGAGTAGTAATTAGTTCTGAAAAGAACTGGTGGTAGAACTCGACGTTTCGATCAGTATGCTCTGATCGTCCTCAGGAGAATGCCGGACTCTGGAAAATGCTGCTGCTTAAGTAGACTGCTGGAGGATCATCCCATGAATGGATGCTGGAGGATTAGTTCGTTGAGGCGCGCAGGCGGGAAACTGTGAGACTATGAGACTATGATCCTAGGGGTTGGGGGAGAGGAGTGTGTGCTCACTGAACTGAATCAGTTGTTGACAAGCACAGGGGGAGGGTGGTTGACTTAGGATATAGGAGATCCCTCAGTTTGGGGTGGGTTATGGACTTTGGATATAGTAGATCCTTCAGTCTGTAGTAGTGGTCGCCAAATGTCGCTGATGTAGAAGCCGATATCCTGTGGCACAGTGTCGTGTTTGATGATCTCGATGGCCTCTCTAAGGCGTCTGGGGTGCCATGTGTCGATGGGTGTGATGAGTTGGGCTGCCTGCCAGTCGATTTGGTGGTCCTTGATGTGCGAGTGCTTGACGATGGCGGACTTCTCGAAATCTCCTCTGCGGCCGTGTGCTCTGTGTTCCTTCAATCTGATGGGGAGGTTGCGTCCTGTTTCGCCGATGTACACCTTACCGCACTCACAGGGGATCCGGTAGACTCCCGCTCTGTTGTTTGGGTCCGGTTTGTCCTTGTGGGTGTGTAGAAGTCCTTGGAGTTTGCTGGGGGCTGAGTGGAACACATCGATGCCTGCTCGTCGTAGGATGCGCTGTAGTTTGTGAGACGTCGAACCTAGATAGGGGAGACAAGCAGAGGGTTAGATTTACTACCTTGCTTTCGGGGTTTGGAACCGGCTTCGCTGTGCTGATCTTGCTGGGGTTGTAACCGTTGCGTTTGAGGGTGGTTCGGATGTGCTGTAGTTCCTTGGGAAGGCTGTCCTTGTCACAAATGTTGTAGGCGCGTTGTATCGTCATGGTCTCAGCAGACTTTCAACAGGGCATGGAATCGGTGTCCTAGTTTAAAGGAACAGTGTCATCGTTGTCTTAGCAGACTTTCAACAGGGCATGGAATCGGTGTCCTAGTTTAAAGGAACAATATCATCGTGGTCTTAGCAGACTTTCAACAGGGCATGGAATCGGTGTCCTAGTTTAAAGGAACAGTATCTAAAGCTTGTAACTTATGTCATGAAAACATGTCAAGTAGGAGTCCAAGACACAAGGTGGAATCTCTGAGTAACTAAGCTTGTAACTTATATCATGAAAACATGTCAAGTAGCAGTCCAAGACACAAGGTGGAATCTCTGAGTAACTAAGCTTGTAACTTATGTCATGAAAACATGTCAAGTAGGAGTCCAAGACACAAGGTGGAATCTCTGATTAACTAAAGCTTGTAACTTATGTCATGAAAACATTTCAAGTAGGAGTCCAAGACACAAGGTGGAATCTCTGAGTAACTAAGCTTGTAACTTATGTCATGAAAACATGTCAAGTAGGAGTCCAAGACACAAGGTGGAATCTCTGAGTAACTAAGCTTGTAACTTATGTCATGAAAACATGTCAAGTAGGAGTCCAAGACACAAGGTGGAATCTCTGATTAACTAAAGCTTGTAACTTATGTCATGAAAACATTTCAAGTAGGAGTCCAAGACACAAGGTGGAATCTCTGAGTAACTAAGCTTGTAACTTATGTCATGAAAACATGTCAAGTAGGAGTCCAAGACACAAGGTGGAATCTCTGATTAACTAAAGCTTGTAACTTATGTCATGAAAACATTTCAAGTAGGAGTCCAAGACACAAGGTGGAATCTCTGAGTAACTAAGCTTGTAACTTATGTCATGAAAACATGTCAAGTAGGAGTCCAAGACACAAGGTGGAATCTCTGAGTAACTAAGCTTGTAACTTATGTCATGAAAACATGAAGTCAAATCATTGTACACTAACACATCAAATTCTTGTACCCTGTTTATAGTCTGTTTTTGTATTTATCTTGTACATGTTGTGTCGCTGCGCCATGAGCGTCTTTAGACAGATACTGGTGCATTACAAATACTCATTATTATTATTATTATAAACAAACCCTTTGATAGATAAATAGATAAGAGCAGATATTATGATGCATCAACCATCTGATGGAATTGACAACCTATCAATTATTGATCATACCATTATTGATTCCAACAGGTGCACAATCAAAGTTTGCTCTTCCGGCATTTGCACCTCCTCCCTCTTTTTCTGCCTCTTCCTGTATCATATTGGCAAGGACCTTCATCAAAATCGTCTGAGCAAGGTTGGTGTAAATTTACTACACATGAATATAAATGCATTACATGTATGTATCTGTTTCTGTTCCAAGTGTTGTGTAATTTACATTCCACCATGTATGATAGTTTAGTCAATTTTGAAGGTTTACAACAAATTCTAGAGCCAATTTTTTTTCAACTCAGGAATGGTGACCTCTTGATTGAACAGTGATCTTTCTGGTCAGATGAGTGCTTAATGTAAAGTGACCTCTAAGTTGACCTCTGATCAAGGATAGATATTTTTCTGATAGTGATAATCATTGATCCACAGGTGATCTATCAATTCAAATGAGTGGTCAATGTAAAGTGACCTCTGACCTCAAAGGTGACCTCTGATCAAGGATAGATATTTTTCTGATAATGATTATCATTGATCCACAGGTGATCTATCAAGTCAAATGAGTGGTCAATGTAAAGTGACCTCTGACCTCAAAGGTGACCTCTGATCAAGGATAGATATTTTTCTGATAGTGATTATCATTGATCCACAGGTGATCTATCAAGTCAAATGAGTGGTCAATGTAAAGTGACCTCTGACCTCTAAGGTGACCTGTGATCAAGGATAGATATTTTTCTGATAGTGATTATCATTGATCCACAGGTGATCTATCAAGTCAAATGAGTGGTCAATGTAAAGTGACCTCTGACCTCAAAGGTGACCTCTGATCAAGGATAGATATTTTTCTGATAGTGATTATCATTGATCCACAGGTAATCTATCAAGTCAAATGAGTGGTCAATGTAAAGTGACCTCTGACCTCTAAGGTGACCTGTGATCAAGGATAGATATTTTTCTGATAGTGATTATCATTGATCCACAGGTGATCTACCAAGTCAAATGAGTGGTCAATGTCAAGTGACCTCTGACCTCTAAGGTGACCTCTGATCAAGGATAGATATGTAGTTTTCTGATAGTAATTATCATTGATCCACAGGTGATCTATCAAGTCAGGTGAATGCTCAATGTAAAATCAATCCTGGTGTAGGATTTGGATTTGGACGTGGATTGGCCGTGGTATTACATGAAACACCACACAGTAAAGACCAATCATGATGAGAGAGAGCCGTTATATTGCCTACCTTAAGATGTTCAAGAGACATGAGTGAGAAACAGGAAACTTAAATTTTTGCTCAGAAAAGGTAGTTTCCGCCATTTACTGGTTTTTTTTTACCAAGGAAGAGAACACAGAAAGACACAATCAATGAAGATTGCCAATTTAGTGCGTTTTTCAATTTGTTAATAATAAAAGAGTATTTTTCCTAAATGAAAGAAAACACTAAAAACAAAAAGTTATTTGTTACATTTTAAGAAAACAAAAACCCATAGAATGTTATGAAAAACAATGTGTGTATTTGTATATTAGACTTCTGGAGTGTACTGCTGGTTTTTACAGATTATATTTCACAAATATTTTCTTTATATTTAAATACCAAAATAGAAAATGCATAAAAACAACTTGTCTTTTTGAGTTTCAGCATTTTGCTTTTTAGCATTTTGAGTCCAGAAGTACTCTAATCAGAAAAGAAATAATTCATTGTGATTCCGATCGTAAGATTGCTCTTAAATAACAATAGAGGGCCTTCATTTTTATTTGCTTGGATATCAATTCAGGGTGCGTATGAAAACCCAGTGAAGTTCGATTGGAATTGTGTTGAATCATTGTCATCCAAAAGCATGATTTTTCTTCAAATCATAATTTTAATATTTTAGACATACTAAATAAACAAAAATCAATTGTCTGCGGCAACATGACTAGAAACCAGAGCCTTATTTGGCCTTAGGAAGCTGCAAGAGAAGTCCCCATAAACCTCATTGATTCCTGTGTATAATAAGCCTGTGCATACAGTTTGTGTATACTAAGTGTATTTTTATAAATGGATGAAATTCTTGCGATGTAATGTATGTAGCACTGTATACTCAGTGCTTTCTGAGTGTCTGTGAAAAAATCCACAGGCAACTCAGGTAGGATTTGAACCCATGACCTCCTGCTTACTAGTGGAGACATCTTACCTCTTGACCACTGAGCTTGCCTGGTGACGATTGGCCGGCTAGAATTCTATATAGCAGTGGGCTCTGCGATATGTATATATTGTATAAACAATCATTGTTGGAAGTTTATTGATGCTTTTTGATTGAAAATGTATACACGTTTAATTGCCAACTGTCTAGTTTGTGTGGCCGTCAGGTGCCGACTTTCGATAAACCGTTTAACCGACCTTGAAATTTTTGGTTAAACAGTTAGCAAACTAACCGGTAACTCTTAGCACTAATAAAAATGTTATTGATAACTGAAACATTAACATGGTTGCTGATGACATTGCTACTAGTACTAGTTATGAGAAACTTTCCTTGTTTAAGCTTTATACACATATATTATATTTAAGCAAAAGAACAAGCGAAAAGGAAATAACACAAGTGTTGAAGTTCTGAAAGACTCATCAGTTGAATTAAATTAATATGCATGCCTTGTGAGTGTGCTTTATTTACTAACCTGTGTAGCCTGGGTCTATTATCATTTGTATATAGATTGATAAAATTCTTGCATTGGGTGATAAACAAGTGATTTGATTGACGATCCATTGCATACTGATCTGGTGTAACCACCAGTTACAACTATTTACCTCTCAAAAGAGAATTTTCACATGGTGTCACCACAAACAGTCTTTACTGATTTGAGTTTGCACTTAATTACACTGATGAAATGTATGAAGCACTTTATACTCGGGCGACTCGGGCCAGTCGAGCGGGTCATGGGTTCAAATCCCGCTTGTGGATTTTTTTCACAGCCACACGGAAAGCACTGATTATTAACCAATGCGGCAAAAAAGAAAGTCTACAACAACAAAATGGGTGGCAAATTCTTCAATTTTTTATTTTTTAAATATTGGTTTGAGTTAGCCGGTTAGGAAATATCTAAACGGTAGTTCAGTTTTGGTCAGTTAATTGGTTAACTGTCCCAGGACTAATTTTTAATCACTTTAATGTAAAAACACAATAAGGGTGTACTGGGTACTCTAAACATTGAGTTTTCTGCAACATGTTGAGTAACAACGAAGTAACTCTTTAATAATTTATGCAATACAGTAAGACATTCTGGGGCATTTTAAAATTACATGGTTTAGTTTTGTAAGATTCATTTGTTTTTGTTTATTTCAAGCAGAAAAACAATAGGGTCAGCTAATAGACTAAGAGATATCTATTAATATAATAAATGGCTGACCTAAAGTACATGAAAAGTAACAACACTTGTAGCTTTGTATGGTGAAAAGGAGAAGTAAAGACTTGTTACGGTGACATCATAATTATAAACAGTTTCTTTTAAGTAGTAAGTTCTGAAAAGAACCAGTTGATTACGGATGGTTTTAAAATAGAGCAATTATCATGATATAATTAGAGTAGTTTCTCCCCATCTGCATTTTGCTTATAAGGCTACCGTGGCCGGAAAGAGCATATTGTTTAGATTATTGTAATTCTAGGCAATGACGGATCGGGCGGGGGGAAATGGGGGAAGGGGTCCGTCCACCTGTTTTAATTGCCGTATGAATATAATTATATACCTTAGTTTTTTGTTGTGCCCCACTCTGTTTTTTGCCGTACCTCCTCCCTTATTCAAAACCCTTGATCCGCCCCTTTACTCTATAGGCTTCTTTATATCTGATATTTGCATCTGTAAATGTAATGTGTGACTGTGTGTCTATTGTCTGTTTTTTCTACATGAATTAATACATGTTTTCTAAAGCTTACTCCATATATTGGTTGAACAAAAAGTACATTAAATCTTAGTTAAAGCGCCCCCTTGAGAAAAACGTAATATTTTAAGAGTAAAATGGTTACATACAGTGTATAGGTCTATTATTTATCTCTATGCGAAAGTACCAGCAATTTAAGTGATAGCGCCCCCTTGTGGTAAAACATGTACGGCGGTAAACATAAAATTAAGACGTCTTACAGATTTTCCCAGTGAAACCAAGTTGGTCATTGAATATCAGGCCAAAAAACACGGACAAACACATGTTTGTGGGAAAAAACTTAACGTGAGTGTAAAAGCGCCATCTAACGATGACCAATAATCAAATTAAAAAAAAACACATCCGTGTCGAAAAGGGGGGAGGGGGCCTATGATATTGAAATTTGTTTGCATTATTTTAATAAAAAAATTATAATCAGCAGGCTCATTGGGGTTGAATCCCCTGAACCCCCTCCCGTGGTTACACCAGTGGCACACAACTAATTATAATCCCACAGCTATCACAAAGACAACACCCAGACGTCAAAGAAACAAACGAGGCATTTGTTAGGGCATTTTGACGGCACTAAAGTGGTAATCCTTATTAGATAATATTTAATTTTAGGGTGAGGGTTGAGGGTACAAGCATTTCAGGGTTTGGATACAGTGCCACTGACCCTCCCCTTTGTACACATATCCATTCCGTATACAATACACATTAATATCATAATGTATAATATAGCCAGTGAGAAATATCGGGAAAGTGACTGTCTGACGTCATTATACTAAGTCATTAACGGTCATTAGCCTCTGTGTATATGAAACGAGTAATACAATCAATTATAAATGATTTGTACTCTTTATATAAAGCAGGTTATGCCATGTGAACAAATAAATTGGTGATTGTCCTCACAAAACAAATATGTTTAGGGACGTTTTTTCTCCAGTTATACAAAAACGTTACTTTTACTGCGATTTTGTTTTTGGGGGATTTTTTTGGTCGGTCGGGTCTAGGGATAATATTCCGTTGAAATCTTTGGGAGGGAGGCGCGATCAGAATTTCCTTTTATCATTAGACCAATAATTTGACTAAATGAAGAAATAAAACAATGCCAAATCGGGTCGAGTCAAATCCAGTAGGTTGGGTAAGGACAATCACCAATCAATTAAATTGTTTACATTAACAAAATCATCAAGTCATCCAGACCAATAACGTATGTTGCACACAAATTACATTTTCCATTGATTTTATTTTAACATTTACACATTCAAATAGGATAAACATTGATATTATTTTTAGCAGATTTAAATAGAAATAGCAAGTTATATATATATATATATATATATATATATATATATATATATATATATATATATATATATATATACTACCGGAATAAAGTAACTGTGCATCATTTGAAGTTATGCTATTTTTTAATGAAAAAAGATAATACAATGATTTGTGGTGTTCTGTTAAATCACTGTTTAACTGTTAACAGGATAATCTCGAAATTTGTATGCTTGGACACTAGGCTTCGTGACACGTCCTTGAAGAGATGTGGTGTCAAAAGTCAGTTCACAAACTCAGTATCGTGTGTGTCCACCATTGGCGTTGATGCAGGCTTGACAACGACGACGCATAGACGACACTAAGCGATTGAAGAAAGCTTGGGGAATGTTGTTCCATGTCTGAACCAACGCTTGTCCCAATTCAGCTAACGTCAATGGCTGATTCTGGGCTTGACGTAAACGTCGCTCCATTTCATCCCAAGCGTGCTCGATAGGGGGCAGGTCCGGAGAAACAGCTGGCCAGGGGAGTACCGGAATGTTCTGCTGTCTCAGGAAATCTGTCACAACACAAGCGACATGTGGACGGGCATTATCTTGCTGAAGCGTGATGTTACGTCCTTGTCTTTGAATGAACGCTTGCACATGAGGCCCAATGATCTCGTCCCTGTATCTCAGACCTGCATCAACGCCAATGGTGGACACACACGATACTGAGTTTGTGAACTGACTTTTGACACCACATCTCTTCAAGGACGTGTCACGAAGCCTAGTGTCCAAGCATACAGATTTCGAGATTATCCTGTTAACAGTTAAACAGTGATTTAACAGAACACCACAAATCATTGTATTATCTTTTTTCGTGGCCGAGCGGTCTAGCGCACCGAACTCAAGTTCTGGTGTTGCCAGCAGCAGGGTGTGGGTTCGAGCCCCGGTCGTGACACTTGTGTCCTTGAGCAAGGTACTTAACCATAATTGCTTCGTCCTTCGGATGGGACGTAAAGCCGTAGGTCCCGTGTGTTGTATAATGCACGTAAAGTGGATTGTCGTGCGGTCTAGCGCACTGAACTCAAGTTCTGGTGTTGCCAGCAGCAGAGTGTGGGTTCGAGCCCCGGCCGTGACATCTGTGTCCTTGAGCAAGACACTTAACCATAATTGCTTTTCTCCACCCAGGGGTTAAATGGGTACCTGTGAAGGCAGAGATGGTTTGCTCTATATGCGCTAGAAATGGCAGCAATTGAGCTGTATACTCCCCAGGGAGCTGAGATGGTTTCAGGAATGATTTATGAGCCTTATGAGCCTTATGAGCAGGGATAATAATATAATGCGCCTTGAGCGCCACTTAGTTGGTGGATACGTGCGCTATATAAATCTATACATTATTATTATTATTATTATTAAAAAATAGCATAACTTCAAATGATGCACAGTTACTTTATTCCGGTAGTATATATATATTTGTACATATTTGAGATTTAATCAAGAAGCAGTATTTTTCCAGAAATTCCTTCGCATTTGCGTAATGGTGTCCTCACTGAAAATAATTTGTACGATACGGTGGTGTGGGGACGGGAGGGGGGTGACCCCCCAGTGTGTATGACAAGGGGCAGGTAATACCATTACCTCCAATGATAAGAGCGCACAAATTATTACATTATTAAATTGTATTATCTATATAACAATTAGCGTATTTATAATTTAGCCCCATTTTTTCTTAATATCTTCGACATCAGAAAGCACTGAGCATACAATGCTTCATACATTACGTTGGTGTAAGGGCAAAATCAAATCAATTGTTTATCACCCAAAGCAAGAATTCCATCAATCTATACATTTCTAGCGTATTTGTTTTAGGTTTTATTTCACGAAAATAGAACCCCAAACGATGTCAAAATTCAAAGAAATATTTCGGGATTTACCGTGGGGAGGGGCGTGGCAGTTCCCGAGTGGGGAGTACATCATGGGCCCTGCTCCCTACTGCCCCCAAGTCGTATTCAAGAAATAGTTGTCACTGGTTCAATTACTTCCTTTAAAGGGACAGTCTCGTCACGATCAACATGGCATGGAATCGGAGTGCTGGTTTTAGATTTACTCATTGACTGAAAATAATACTCAACATGATAAGGTCATATTACTGTTGCTGCTGCATAAATGCGCATAATTTCAGTCACTGTGTTCATCTTAAACTAGGACACCGATTCCATGCCCTGTTTAAAGTCGGCTCTGTTGTTGATGTCATTGTCCCTTTAAACGAAGGTACATCATTAAAAGGAAGGTACAACATTGTATAATGTTGGCAAAACTTCTTATAGTATTCTTACTCTTTTTGTACCAATAAATACATTATTCAACCAACATGTGAATGTTTCAGCTCAATACGGAGTCTAAGTCATGAGACAAGTGTTAAAAAACATCCATAATTATTACTGAAAACACATCACATGAAAACACAAAATGTCAATATTTGGTCATGTTTTCTCTGAAATGAGAACACTTTTTGATAGAATAATGTTCAGACTGATTGGTACCTTTACCAACTTCATATCAAGTTAGCTTTCAGATAATAATTTGGTATATCTGGGCAATCAGACAGAATACCAATGTTGTACCTTCCCTTTAAGCAAACAAATTCTTTTGTTTTTATCAAAGGAATTCCTAAAGAAAGTATTACTTACGAGCAAAAATAAGCATACTAGTTGATCTTAAATAATAATCTGAAAATATCAAATAATTGTGAATTAAAATTAGTATGAAATTATGTAAACATGTTCACCCTTACAATTGTTTTTGTTTGATATGCCTAAATGGTGAACGAACACTGTCACATTACTTTTCTTGGTAGAAAGTCATGTTACAGCATTCAGTGAACCATTTCTGAAAATAAACTTTGTACCTTATTTTTTGTAACCAATGTACATATCGTCCTGTGACACAAGGGGCGCCAAATATCACCCAAATGTGTTCTAATCATTGTATGATTGCTGTAAACCATAATCATGTCTAGTGGTATTTTAGCTAGGTCTGAAATTGTTTGTACATTTTCATAATTTTATCAGAAAGCGAACTTTCATTTTATAGGAGAAGCTTTAATATTTTTTTAATTTCATAATCCTCATGAAGTATAATGGAACACAACCTTATTTTCCATTGGTTTATATTTTTAGAGAATGCTTATACACTTGTTTCTAGTCCACAAAACATTAAGCTCGCAATGATGGCGCCCTGCATCCCCAAGAGGAAAATATACTGATGTGTATCGATGAATATATGATGGCTTTGATAAGGCCATCAATAAAAATGTCTCCGGTTTCTGGTCAGAGGTCAGCTTCAAAACCGTTTTTGTTTTTTGGTAATCTTTTTGTTTTAAGTGATACATGTTAACATGTATACGCAGTTATTGTAACCAGACCAAAGTGATACATGTTAACATGTATACGCAGTTATTGTAACCAGACCAAAGTGATACATGTTAACATGTATACGCAGTTATTGTAACCAGACCAAAGTGATACATGTTAACATGTATACGCAGTTATTGTAACCAGACCAAAGTGATACATGTTAACATGTATACGCAGTTATTGTAACCAGACCAAAGTGATACATGTTAACATGTATACGCAGTTATTGTAACCAGACCAAAGTGATACATGTTAACATGTATACGCAGTTCTTGTAACCAGACCAAAGTGATACATGTTAACATGTATACGCAGTTCTTGTAACCAGACCAAAGTGATACATGTTAATATGTATACGCAGTTATTGTAACCAGACCAAAGTGATACATGTTAACATGTATACGCAGTTCTTGTAACCAGACCAAAGTGATACATGTTAACATGTTTACGCAGTTATTGTAACCAGACCAAAGTGATACATGTTAACATGTATACGCAGTTATTGTAACCAGACCAAAGTGATACATGTTAACATGTATACGCAGTTATTGTAACCAGACCAAAGTGATACATGTTAACATGTATACGCAGTTCTTGTAACCAGACCAAAGTGATACATTTTGGCTGCAATTGGACATCGTTTCATATCAATAAATAAATAATGTTGACGCGCAGCTCTGAGGCGACACTTGAGGAGACCAGAAACCGGAGATATTTTTGTTTGGCCTAACAAAGGACTAAATACTGTGAAATACTAAACAAAGCTAATGAAAGTTAATCATTTTATATAAATATTGCATACAATTAAAGGCACAAGATCTTTGAAACAATTACTTTTCAATTCTAAAATATATTTCGAGATTTAACTACCCTTACATTTGTTTCGATTAAATTCGATTAAATTCGATTCAAATGGCATTTCAAATTCAGTTAATTTCATTTCTTAAAAACTTAAAATGTTCGATTGAATTCAAATTCAATTTAAATAAAATTAATTCTTTGCTTTATTCATGCAGTAGTTTTGGTTTGATTTTTATTCTAACAAAATATGTTTTTTTAAATTTTTTTAAAAAATATTTTGTATTTTTAAAGTTAAATCTCAATATATATCCTAACTTTTTGACAGTGACAACTTTCAATAATGATTGAACTATGTTGTCCGGAACGCATTATTTATCAAAAAAATTATTGTTTTTCCGTACCGTAGCGAGAATGTTTATCGTAAAGTTGGCTATAAATATCTCCCATTATTTTGTTTGTATTTTAAGAGAATGCTTATTTGTTAATAGTCCACAAAACATTACGCTTGCAATGTTGGCGCCCTGCATTCCCCAAGACTAATGTGATAAATGAATATTGTGTGATATTCAATCTCTGATAGCTCGGATAATACAGGGTTGAATACTGTGAAATACTAAACAAAGCTAATGAAAGTTAAACATTTTACATAAATAATTACTTTAATTTAAAATCTAAAATATATTTCGAGATTTAATTTACCCTATAAAATGTTCGATTCAAATTCAATTTAAATATACATTATTTGCTTTATTCATGCAATAGTTTTTAAAGTTTTGGTTTGGTTTTTATTCAAACAAAATAATTTTTTGATATTTGTTTTCATTACAAATTAAAGCTCGATATATATCCTAATTTACACTGGTAACTTTTAACAGTCACTAAAATGTTTTGTTGAATAATTGATTATGTTCGCAACGCATAATTTATTCATATGCTGCAGTTTATTATTGAAATTATACTAACATTTGTCGTTTTTCTGTATAGGTCTAAATGGTGAATGAACACTGTCATGTTACTTTTCTTGGTCAAAATGTTGATAAGAAAGTCAGGTTACAACATTCAGTGAACCATTTTGAAAATCAATTTTGTTCATTATATTTTGTCACCAATGTACATCTCGTCCTGTGACAAAAATTATTGTATGACAGTCGCTGTAAACAATAATCATGTCTAGTCGTAATTTAGCTAGGTCCGACATTTTCATAGTTTTATCAGAAAGCGAGCTTACATTTTCTAGGAGAAGCTTTTATTTGTTTTTGTTCTCATGTCACAATCCTCATTAAGTATACTGGAACATAATAACCTTATTTTCCATTAATTTGTTTGGTTTTTTAGAGAATGGTTATTTGTTAATAATCCACAAAACATTACACTTGCAATGTTGGCGCCCTACATTCCCCAAGACTAATGTGATAAATGAATATTGTGTGATATTCAATCGATATTATCGATGGTTCGGATAACACAGGGCTAAATACTATGAAATACTAAACAAAATTAATGAAAATGAAACATTTTATATCAATATGCATACACATAAAGGCACAAGATATTTTAAATAATTACTTTTAAACTCTAAAATATATTTCGAGATTTAACTTCCCCTACATTTTGTTCGATTCAATCGATTCAAATTTAATAAAATTTAACTTCCGTTATAAACCTAGAATTGTAGATTATACTCAATTGAAATTAAAATGAAATTCATAATTTTTCTTATCGATTTTGATATTTTGTTTAAAAAACAAAATTAATTAGTTTTTACTATTTTGTTTTCATTATCAGTTAAATCTCAAAATATATTCCTATATTACACTGATATCTTTAAGCTTCATTATAAACTGTGATGTTGAATAATATGTAATGTTCTCAACGCATATTTTATGCCTATGCAACAAATTATAGTTTGTCTGTAGAGATAAGGTTTGTATTAAATTTGCCTTGATTATTTCTTCATGAAACTGAAAGTGACTGCAAAATACATCTTCACAAATACCATAATAATCATTACCACTAAGACATATCCATTATTGACGAAATATTACATTCCAATATATCAAGCACATCGATTGTAAGCAAAATCGTTCATAAAAGATTAAATATAAGACTGTATGTCTTCTAAGAGGTCGTGAATATTCGTCCCTTTAAATTTGATAGACACTAAAGTCAGAAGGCCAATGTTACACATACAAAAACAAATAATTTGTGATCGTCCTTAAAAAAACAAAAATCAGGGAGTTTTTTATTTTCTTTGTGGTCACACTATCATCTCATTTAGTGAAAATGGCCAACCTGGAGATAATGTTAGTTTCAAAATATAAAATGTGAGGGAGAAGCGATATGAATTGTGACATGACTTTGTTTTGTTCTGAATACAAACACTGACCCCAATTAGCCTATTATAGTCTTTCCATACACATACACATATAATTCTCTATATAATGGGAGGGGAAGGAGGGTTGGAGGAATTTGTACCGTTGTGAAAAACGTGCACGTGTATCCATTTCCCTGAACTTGAATATCTCCTAAACCGGTGAAGGTGTGGAGGGGTGGGGGTTGCTAATGGGGCTGGGGCTGGGGCAACTTTATTGGTGGGAAAACAATCAGATCGGGCAAGGACGATCACCAATCATTCATTATTTCTTGGTCCGAAGAAATGATTAATTTGCTTTTAAAGCCACATTTTTTTGTGAAATATTAAATTTTGGTCAAAAACAGATGATCTTTGAATGAATTGTATGAATTCATTCAATGATTTATCAGAAAGAACATCCTGCCATCAATTCCTTACCGAATTGATAGACACATCAATGATTTATGAGAAAGAACATCCTTCCATCAATTCCTTACCGAATTGATAGACACATTTCTATAATACCTCAACTTTTATTGACCTCCATCTCCAGTGACAAAATTCCTGTGTAATCTACTCAAAGATGCATCACCCTTGTGTTTGATACTTTCACCGGTTATTCCCAGCAGTTTTATTTTTAAATTACCCTTTTCCTTGTAGACAGGCAAACAAATCATTAGATGTATGTTTTTAATGTAATCAAATTACCAAATGAATTGATGGCGGGCCGTCATAAATTCATTTAGGCAATGAATTACTGTTAAACCATGCTTTTTGACGTTTTTGTGAAGTATTTACTTAAACTATTTTCCCCCTTTCTTTCATAAAAATATAAATTATTAGGTTAAACAAAAACATTCCTAGGAATCACTGGTGAACGGGCAAACTCATGATGTTGTGCAATAAACTAAATCACTTAAACATTTCAATTAATCTATAATATTTCATTTAAATAAAAACACGCAAGTATCTCTATAACAATCACTTCTGAACTGATTTCGAGATTTAAATCCTCAAAAAATAACGTGTTTTTCACGATCCATTTTGCAGGCGCGTTTTCTTAAAAGTTCAAATTATTTTCCATTTTTTCTGCATCTAATCTTTTCAAATATAATCAATTTGTATCTTTAAGAAATATTACAAAGTCATCTTGGAAAAAAATCTGTATTTTTTTATATTTTCAAGTTAATCTGATTTAAATCTCGAAAAATAAATGCAATTTATACCATACACATGAACACTGTACTTATTCATTTAATAATTATAATCTTTTAAACAGTAAATTATAGATCTCTGATCTCTTCAGTAACGCTTTTGTTGGTGGAGTTATTGAGCGCCTGTCATATCACAATTATGTTGTTTCACAGCCATACTTGAAATGTACATTACTGGAAAGATTTACATACGCCAGGTATATACCTTTATCACCTGCGGTCATCTTTGTCAGGTAAAGCATACTAGTGACCAGACTATTTTTCCTTCCAGCCTCGGTTTGGTTACGTGGTTTTATATTGAAGACAAACAAAATGGTTGTACCATGATGAAAGTCTATTGGTCTTCGTTCCAGCCGACATCTCTTACAATAAAATGACAGACGCCCAATATCGCCCAATCACGCCCAATCACGCTTAACAATGGCGCTGTGTCACCTCCAATCACAACTTTGTGCATCTGGCTCTCATAAATGAACCAAACGATATGAAATGCCATTGATAGAATAAATTCATGATTAATTTCATTAATACATTTTATGTAATACAAATTACATAAAATCCAATTGCATGGTTACTCACGTTACATTGTGAGGTTTTGGGCTCACTCTTAATGTCATAATATTTATTTCACTCATCAGTTTTTGTCACAGTAGTTGCATTATACCCAGACCTTACTTCAGTTCTATATGTACGCGATATAAGACAAACAGCGACATTTTATGTAACGTCAGTTACCACCATTGTTCTCTTATATGTCTGCAATTATTTGTTTGTGCTGGTCTGGGTATAATGCAACTACTGTGAAAAAAGAATAATGTAACGTGAGTAACCATGGAATTGCCCCTTTTAATGTTGTTTTCGTTGAAAACGCACTGAAAAGCATCTTTTTCAAAATGTTTCCTCATAAAGAGTGTGCAAAACCAGGAAATGAACGGATACCAGGTTCAAGACACTTCAATTGTGCATGGCTTTGCACATTAATTTTTATGATGGTAAAATGGTAATTTCAGAAAAGCAATTCGGTTATCTCGTACCTTGTCTTTAGTTCTATGTGGTCTACCAAAGTGTTTCTTCGTGAAAATAGTGACGAATTGTGTGACCTTTCTTTACAGGATTTATTTCATACCCCAATGACCGATTGGTGCAACTGTTGTTTTTGTTTCCTATTTGAAGTAGTAATAACATGAGAAAATACATATTTTTATGCTTTTTAAAACAGTATCTACATGTATAAATTTATTTGTGTTTATAGTTGACCCCGCTGTATACAAATGTTAAATGTTTCTTGCTCAATATTTGCCATAACTAAATACATAGTGATATGGATGTGATTATGACTGCTGTTGGTGCATATGTCTGTTTAATTGTGTGATTTGTTTCTATTTTACATTTTGCGTAAAACAGCATTTGCTGAAATAATTTCAGTGAATTTTTCTGTCCAAATGTTATCGGAGCAAAAACAGATTCAACCACTCAAGAGAAAATTTTAAATGCACCGTAATATTTAATGACTCCCGTGCAGCGGATTATTTTCATTTCACTATTTGATGCTCATACCATAAATCCCACATAATGCCCTGATACTCGTTAGTTCATTCAACCATTCAACAAGGAAACCCAGACCAATCTATTTTTCCCACACATCGGATTATTACCATTTGACTCGTCACTATTTGATGCCCATCCCATGTATTCCATCTAATGCCGCTGGGGTATTCACCATTAAGTGTATCAGATGTAGCATTGCCTCCTGTACAACGATTAAACCACCAACCTCCCTGTAATAACCTTGCACAATTAAACTCAGTATCCTTATCATTGTCTCTGTCGTATGTTGAGAACTGTGTGCCATTTGCAGACTGAAGAGGTTGTGTACCTTGACAGGAAAAAACAAAAACATAATGATGTAAATAAAAGTTATGGCTCAACATTAGAAAACCCCAAACGAAATTTGTAATGTTAAAATCAATCAGATATGTTCTTAAATGTACACGATGAAAGCTTGTATAATTAGTTGTATAATATCAGATGCTTTGTGTATTACTCACTGTCTTTGTCAGGATACAAAGTAATCTTTTTGAAAATTTCAAGTGTTTTTTTTTTCGAGGAAAAAACATAATGTAAATGATCATGCACAAAGTTATGGCTCAACATTAGGAAACGATTCATGTAAACAGCAACCAAATGTATAATGTTGGAATCTAGCAGATGTTTTTTGAAAAATGTAATTCTCAAACTGAATGAATTTATAATGCCTGATATAAAGTGTGCATGGGTGGCGATCCCAGGGGGACAGGGGTCATGTCCTCCAATATATATGACAGGGAGACGGTAATAATAATGTCCCCCAATAAACGTATTTAGACTATTTTGTTTCCAAACATCTTTCCATGTCCATTATAGGTTACACTAGTAGCCTATCAAATTTAAAATCAATAAATAAATTAATACAAAATCAGGGACCAAACTCGTGACTAATTAATTTATATTTTTAAATTTCAACCAGTCAGAGTAATGACGATTAACAGTATGTGCCTGATCATTCTTGAAAAGTAAATTTGTTGCATACCAATGTCGCTGCCGAAGCTTTTTGTCCCAATACTCAGTGCGTAATTGTCGTTGGAGGACATTATGCTGAAAGGCTTAACATACAGATAACCCAAGGTGCCATCTGTATCCGTTAGGTCCACACGTATCGCCCACACTCCATCTCTTGTCAGATTATGGAGTACATCGTTTCCTATCCAGTGGTCTGACATCAATGAGCCGAATCCGTCCTTGTACTCGTTCCAGCTTCGAGTGAAATTCTCAGACCCATCTTCTCGCCTCTGAATCACCTACAGTATTACAAGTCAGTAATATTGAACAAACTGTCAATAGAGAATTCAACGTATTTGAGCCACTTTATCACATCAACATTATTAATCAGCGACGGATCCATAATGGTGGTCGAGGGGGGTCTGTCATTTAAGACTTTCCCTTTTCACAGTACTATTTCGACCGTGAGGAGTACTTTGTGTGCCCCAGCCAGCTCCGTTACATACATCAATATTGTGGACATTTATTTTATTTTTCTGTCCTTCTCTTTCTTTTCCCATCTTCCTATTTTGAGTGAAGGGACAGGATCATGCCTCTGGATTCTCCACTGATTTAATGTTATTTCATTATTGTCCCTGTTATTTAAATAAACAAACACACATATAAAATGAATTGGATTGTGTGGATCTCTATTTGATTGATTTTATTTTATATTGTACTGAGATGTGAACTATACATCTCATCTTTCAAAATCAAATAAACAAAATGCGATCTTATTAAGCCTAACCTTGCATCAGCGGCGTACAATAAGGGTTGGCATTTTGCGTGGGAAATATCTTATTGTCCAGGATGGCGGTAACTTCTGGGATAACCCGGGTAATACTGGGAAACGCTGGGTAATACTGGGTAATACTGCATGGGTAATGGGCAATATCCTGGTATGGATATTGATACCGTAACATCAAAGGTTCAATAATATTGCATACAAGTCATGTAGTATAAATCACAAATGGTAATTGTACAAGTTGTAAAATAATCATGTCATATTTTTGTGATGTTTTATTTTTAAATTAGATTAAATTAAAAGTTAAGTGTTGAGAATAGGAACATTTTAACACTGTACACATGTGCATGAACATATGTACAAAACGTGTACATGTCTATATTGAAATGTACATATTAAATGTGCAAGCATGTATTTTGAATGGCACACGTATAGGGCCCAACATTGTACATGACTGTATTCCTTCTCATACGTGTTAGGAAATATAAACTCAATGAATTGGTGACAAGTTTATATTTGGATTTATTGACTATTATACAAAGTTGCTATGTAACATGACTTGGTGCACGATTGTATGTGTATTACTTTACTCGTGGGGAGGGGGGGGGGGGTGTTTTCGCGATCACGATCAGAAACAAGTTTTGGTTTTGATCATTGGTTGAGTGTATTTAATGTTTTCACGAGTTAAGATGTGTTATAGTCACGTGTCTGTTTCGAGCAAGCTTGAACTGACTTCCTGCTAGGTTATGATTGGTTTCATGATGACGAATTATAAAAATAACATAGTTTTGTTCAAAAAATATAGAATGATTGTTTGTACAAGCTATTTATACAAGTTTACTACTCACGAGTAAGTTACATTTGGCATTGTAAATGTCACGTTTCTGCACAAGTTTACTACTCACGAGTAAGTTACATTTGGCATTGTAAATGTCACGTTTCTGCACAAGTTTACTACTCACGAGTAAGTTACATTTGGCATTGTAAATGTCACGTTTCTGCACAAGTTTACTACTCACGAGTAAGTTACATTTGACATTGTAAATGTCATGTTTCTGCACTTGTTGACATCGGAAAAAGTTCCCTCTGTGTTCGCGCCACAACACGCCCTACCTCACATGATAAGCATGTGACCCAAAATCTTATAATTATTGGTAATCGTATAGTATTTATAGTTGATAGTTTGATCAGGCTCATTATGGTCTGACAATTGTCTAAATAAAATATAATTTGTCAAACACTATTACATGTAGGTTATTACAACAAGTCCAACAGCCCACTGTTCCAAAAGCTTATTTCAGACTACCTATTTATTTTTTCTTCTGACAGATCATTTAGTCTTACAGCTTATACAGATATAGTTCAAACACATTTTATTTGGACTTCTCTACAGTGATATTCTGATGTCCAAAACCCAATATTTTGAAAGACCACTACCCAACTGGTCCTTAAATTCAGACAAGAAGTTAGGAATGGGTAGCCCGGATCGCCCCATATACTGGTGGCATAACCATAATTGTGTGGGTGGGTGGGGGGGGGGGGTGGGGGGTTCGCATACACCCCCAAATTACATTTTCCACTTTCCAAAATGACACTATTCACTATAATGTGTATTGGACTTGTCATTTAGTAGGATTAGTCAAATCAAATGGATTTACAACCAAATGATATAAAGTAAATTATATCTTAAATTCGTTATCAATATATGTAATGTTCTTATTTGAGGATTCACCCCCAAAAGTATCCTTAATACATAACGCCCCTGGTTTGCATTAAGTGTTCGGATGCTGCTTAAGTGATAACTTATAGATTTTAATTTAAGAAAGTGTGAAGTTTTTATGTCAATTAATTGCCTCCCTTTGGCTTATTGTACGGGACGTGTTTTCCCGCCCCGTCCACCAATATTGCCCGGTGAACTCTAGTATACTTGGTATACCCGCACTTTATGTTTACGTTTGGACTACCATGTTTAAAAAATGTTCAAATACTTTCTCCCAAGATTGTAAATTTCCGAGAAAAACATCAAAAATATTGCGCAACATTAAACAAATATTCGGAAATATTGTAAGAATTATTTCATAATTTATTATAGAATCCGAATGTTTCAAACTATATGATGGGTGACGTTCAACTTTTTAATGATTTCTTCTCTATATAGCCAATGGACTTTTATAAATGAAGAGGTTTCGAGACAATGAACATTGCCTTATTGTAAGATACGATTCACTCGATATCTCAACCCAAAGCTGCTGCCGTATCTAATCACTGTAAGATACGATTCACTCGAGGGTTGAGATATCGAGTGAATCGTATCTTACAGTGATTAGATACGGCAGCAACCCAAAGCTGCTGCCGTATCTAATCACTGTAAGATACGATTCACTCGATATCTCAACCCAAAGCTGCTGCCGTATCTAATCACTGTAAGATACGATTCACTCGATATCTCAACCCAAAGCTGCTGCCGTATCTAATCACTGTAAGATACGATTCACTCGATATCTCAACCCAAAGCTGCTGCCGTATCTAATCACTGTAAGATACGATTCACTCGATATCTCAACCCAAAGCTGCTGCCGTATCTAATCACTGTAAGATACGATTCACTCGATATCTCAACCCAAAGCTGCTGCCGTATCTAATCACTGAAAAGTTTGGATTAATTTGCTAATGTGGTGTATGTCAGGGATACAACACTTTACCTTATTTCCTGCTTTCCCAATCAATGTAAAGGTGACATACACCATTTTTGTAAATTACAGTCACAAACTTTGTATTTTTTAGGCTAACATACAGAGTGTACATGTATCTTCCAAATGATTCATTTCCTGATGTTGAGAGTTTCAGAATCGTAAATAGCGCCCTCACCTGAGTGGGAATGGCTTTATCTCAAAATCTCAAAAAATTTACTTACATCGTTTTACCAAAATAGGGCCAAGTATCTGTCATAACAATCGAAAACCGAATCTTAACTATTTTATTTAATATAATATCCGCTTCACTTAATGAATTATTGTGACGTAGCTTTTTTCTGATAGTTTATGAACAAGACTATGTGCGTAAATCCCGTGGGATTGGGGTATGTATACACCCACTTTAGTCCAGGGAGATGGTTCATACGATCATCCAACATAATTTACATTCATAGTAAAACAAACCCACTGTAGTCCAGGGAGATGGTTCATACGATCATCCAACATAATTTACATTCATAGTAAAACAAACCCACTGTAGTCCAGGGAGATGGTTCATACGATCATCCAACATAATTTACATTCATAGTAAAACAAACCCACTGTAGTCCGGGGAGATGGTCCATACGATCATCCAACATAATTTACATTCATAGTAAAACAAACTCACTGTAGTCCAGGGAGATGGTTCATACGATCACCCAACATAATTTACATTCATAGTAAAACAAACCCACTGTAGTCCAGGGAGATGGTCCATACGATCATCCAACATAATTTACATTCATAGTAAAACAAACTCACTGTAGTCCAGGGAGATGATTCATACGATCATCCAACTTAATTTACATTTATAGTAAAACAAACCCACTGTAGTCCAGGGAGATGGTTCATACGATCACCCAACATAATTTACATTCATAGTAAAACAAACCCACTGTCGTCCAGGGAGATGGTTCATACGATCATCCAACATAATTTACATTCATAGTAAAACAAACCCACTGTAGTCCAGGGAGATGGTTCATACGATCATCCAACATAATTTACATTCATAGTAAAACAAACCCACTGTAGTCCAGGGAGATGATCCATACGATCATCCAACATAATTTACATTCATAGTAAAACAAACCCACTGTAGTCCAGGGAGATGGTCCATACGATCATCCAACATAATTTTCATTCATAGTAAAACAAACTCCTCCAAAACACATTTTGTTACGTTTGAAAAATGCGTTGTGGTTTTAGATTAACAGTTTTCTCAAAATTTCCCAATTGCAGAAATTCATCCTAAACTGGCCCAAAAATTTTCCAACATTTTCATGAAACTCATTTATAAGAAACATATTTTTCATAATAATTTACAAAATGTGACTTTTGTAGAGGATTCAAGTGCGCCCCCACTGGCTGTTTGTGTAGTGACATTAGCAGTATCTATTTGTATTTATTTAATGTGTTCATTAATTAACAGTTACATGTTCTTATAAAACTATTCAGATTGTATTTGTGCTTCCTGAGCAAAGACGGATTGCAAATGGTGTGCTTCGTGTAGATAAATAAATACGTTTTTATCAATTTAAAATAACTTGCCATATCAACCACGATTATATGTTATGATTATAACTCAGAATTCCCCCTTGTCAGTTTACCTCTCCAACCCTTTTGCCGTGTTCCCTCCTTGTCAGTGTACCTCTCAACTAGGCTTGGGCGATATCGATTTTTTTCATCCACGATATATCGTCAAACATATATCGCGATATTCGATAATATCGCGATTATTTTTGTTTTTCACGCATGAGTGCTTTAGAGCCGGTAATGATAGGGATGTACCCGTCTACAAGCGTCACAATAAATTGCCAGTGCTTACCTGCGAGACACGTGCAATTGCGCCGTTCACGAGTGCAACATATGGGGCGGGTTTTCGCTACCCTAACCAGAAACAAAAGGGCACAGCTACGCGAAAATGCGAACGTAACCAGACAATATTGTTTTCAGTTTGTGACATGTTCAGTCATCAACGTTTCTCAAAATAGAACTTACTCGTGAGTGCTAGTAACTTGAAAGATATACTGGTATACGAACAATCACTTAATCATGTTTAACACTTTTTACAATCCGCCATCTTGAAACTAAGCGTAACCGATCACAAAGTTCGGTTTATGTTTGGTCAGAACCATGATGTCATCGCAGCACAACCGAACTTGCGAAAACGCTTAACCAATGACCAAAGCCCAAACATGTTTCTGGTTACGGTCGCAAAAACGCACCCATCGCCATTGGCAAATCGTTTGCATAATAATTATGTAGGACGGTTACTGTGTCGTGCATCCCAATCAAATCATCAGCCCGAGTTCACGTGATTCGCGTTCCACGTGACTGGCTCATAGTATAAACACGTGACTAGGTTTATTCCTGCATATAGTACCGTGGAGAATAAAACCATGTGATTCTGAAAATGTGGATTGTAGTCACACTATTTAAATAAACGTCACATGGTTTATCAAGAGTACGTGTATCAGGCACGTAGCCAGAGTTGGAATTTTTTTGGGGCACAATCAATTTGGTATTAATTAGTAGATGGCTATAGTATAGTTGTGATAATTAGGTTATTAAATTTAAACCAAACTCTGATTTTGTTTGGGGGGGGGGCACGTGCCCCTGTGCCCCCCTCGTAGCTACGTGCCTGACGTGTATGTGTTTTGTCACACGAGACAAGAGTCCCAGTATGGTACAACAGAGTGTCCTAATCTCTCAACTTTGATCGAGCCGCTGACGATCCATGCTTTGATTTAATTCATGACTATGTGTTTTTAAGGCAACGCCCGTATTCTGCATATATTTAAATATGTATGATATCATAATATTAATATACTCGCCTGTGGTGCGCCAGCCAGAGTCACAGACCACCATGGATAGACAGTGAGACGTAAACATTGTTGGATCAAATACCCCATTCAATCCCAACTCTTAAATCAGTCTTAATAGATTTCTTTGAGTGGCGGTGGATTATTAAACAACACCCTGTCAGGCGGCTCCTTTGTGATCTGACAGTCGGTTTACTACAGAAGTAGTTCGATTTTGTTTCTCACGAAAGCTGAAAAGACTTCCCTAAGTTTTTACCATGGAATTTCTGGCCCAAGTGACAATCGAGGATTTTGTTTAATCGCGATATATTTTTTTCTTCACGATAATTGTTTTTCATCGCGATATATTTTGGTTGTATATAAAAAAATAAATGAAATCAATGAAACGTGTGAACATTTAGATGATTTCATCCAAACTTATAACGACGTAAAAATGATAACAATAAGTAAGACTAATTGCGGTGACACCATGTGGAATCTCAATTGAGTAGTAATTAGTTCTGAAAAGAACTGGGGGTACAACTCCCAGAGTTGTACCCCCAGTTCTTTTCAGAACTAATTACTACTCAATTGAGATTCCACATGGTGTCACCGCAATTAGTCTTACTTATCATCCTCACCATGCAAAGCTACAAGTTTTACCTAATGATAACAATGTTTGGTCTGGCAATTGCACTAAGCTATGCTGTTGCTGTATATGCCATGTCTGTCATTCATGAAAAAGCACGACAATTTCGAGAAAAACTTTTTTAAATAGATTTTTTTAAATCTTTGACTATTAATAGAAAACAATGAGTGTACCTATAGAATCAACAAATGTACTTTATCCAGATGTACGCTATATGACGGATAGTGCGAACGATACTAAAGCATTTCGTTTGCAAAAAATAGATAACATTCAAAAAGAATTACAAGCCGAAATAAACCAACGCGAGAAAACGTATAAAAAATATAATAAAATCATCAAAACTTGTACTATTGTAGAAGATCTCGCTGAAATGGCAAGTATGGGAATAGGAGTCGTTGGAATCGCCAGTATCGGCCACGTTGTAGCGTCGCCCGTAGGATATGTTTTAGGAGGATTAGCTGTAGGGTTCATTTCATTTCATTTCATTTATTATTTCTCAGGGCAAACAAGAAAAGTTACAGTACAAGCAGATGAAAATAAACGTAAAACAGAACATAACATGGTAACACCCCTGAAGGATTGCCAAATGTGAACTAAATCACAATCAAGTGGCTCTCCAAATGCCGCCATGCAACACATAAATACATGTTCATATACAAGATAAAAATTAAAATAAAAAATACAATGTAATTAGGCGTTTGACTAAACGCACATGCCAGTAATAAAAATATACTTAGTACATAATATTACAAATAGATTAACTTACAGTATACGGACTAAGCAGGAGATGAAGTATAAATAAATAAATAATTATATATATATATATATATATATATATATATATATATATATATATATATATATATATATATATATATATATATATATATATATATATATATATATATATATATATATATATATATATATATACTTGTAGTAAAACTAGTTGGAACGCTGGTACTGGTAGTTGTAACTCCGAGTTTCACGCGTTATGCGATCATCAGACAAGTATATATATATATATATATATATATATATATATATATATATATATATATATATATATATATATATATATATATGGGCAGTCGGACTTCAATTACATTCATGATAAATCTCATACATTATGTACATTAATAACAGATTATATCAGAGTAAACCTAGAACATGACGTCGCACTCTGCCTACATGCATACAATTCTATATGGTAGTCTCAAGGTACCAGTCAACTTATAGGGCCATAGAAAAGCACGCATGTAAGCAAACAAGACTTTCATGTTATGCTGTGGTGCGGTTGCTCTCATACACGCGAAAACTAAATTATATAAAAAAGCTAAAAAACATAACGATATAAAAATTTTAGCTTTATCTAAACTCAACTCGATCGAAGACAGCGTTTCAAAAGCAATCGAAGACAATGTCATTACCCAAGAAGAATTTCATTTAATCTGCAAAGAACGAGATAAATATTTTCAAATGAAAGAAAATATCCGTGCAGCGGCTAAAAATGACAAGGTCGATAAAAAACAAGATGTTAATTTAGATTTAAAAAAAGATCTTATAGAAAAACTTATGAAATTAATATAAACTTTAGTGTAAATAAATCCAGATTTAACGAGGATACGCGAGCTACGCCAGCGCTTGCTCCAAGCGCTCCTCCGCCGTATAATTATAATTTTTAGTCTTAGCGGCTAATTTTTTATTTATAGTCACTATAACCCTTTCAGTACCAAGACCAATTTTTCAATTATGCCTTGGGTACCACACTCATTTCTTTTCATGTCTACTTGGTTACCACATGACTTTTGGCAAGTTTCATTGTATAGCGCCCTCACATGTTGATACAATGCAAGGCAATTTCTCTATTGTTAACATAGGTGTCATAATGAATTACTCTCACAGCCATGAAATCAACTTTATAATAAAAGACCAATTATGTTGACCTACATTAAAATGGCAAAACACTGTTATTGGGGTTTATTAAGTATTATGTGACTTATACAGAAAGGAAACTGAATGTACAATTTTTTAATCTATTTTGTTTGAGCAAAAAAGACTGAACAGGGACTTGAACCCATTCCTGAACCCTTCAGTTTTCCCGTTCAATGTTGGAAAATCTGGGCTTGCGGTGTGCGTGCATCACATCAACATTGAAGCGGGGTGGAATTAAATGAAATCACATGCATACAATCAAAAGTAGTTGGGCACAGACAGATCATTGGGTATGAACATTCTCAAAACAGGGAACAACACACATTGGCTTATTACACTGTTTACAGATCATACGCGTTTGTGTTCTCTTTGCCCTCGTACTGCAAACAACACAGTCACGTTTTTTTGCTAGAGACATTTTCCAGGATAGTGTTGACATGAAAAAGGGCCTGGACGAACATGGAAGTTGGCTTGCATGCTGTACGGGGTTGTACTCCCAGGTGGATAAAAAGTCCTTCGATGACCTTACCCTAAAATCCAAATTGGAAAGGTGATGGTTTGTAGGTATGGTGTTGTATACCACAGTAGCATTCAGAAAGCAGATGTCAAGAATGTTTACGAATACTCTTTTCCACCATTTCATTGTTCTGTGCGGATGAGAGTAATACTGCACAATTTGTGCTGCCAGATCACTTCCTCCCATGTATTTATTGTAATCGCAAACTATAGAATTTTTTTTAATCTCGCGATGTCCGGTTAAACTGTTTTTACTACGAATCTGCTTAGTGGTGACACTGCAATTCCCGTAATTTGTCAAGAGAGTTACGCGCTTTGTATCTTGCCAGACGATGCAAAGTTGGCCTGCCTTTGTATAAAACCGGGGGTCTTCTGTTTTTTCATTGGGAACTTTTTGGGATGAGCAAAATCAGGAATTCCTTGTGTGGTGTAGCGCACAGTTCCACAAACTCCAAATCCTAGCTGTGATAACTTGGAGACCAGAGCTGGGCTATTGTACCAATTATCCATGAAAATGACATGACCCTTGTGATCCAGTCCTTTCACTAGATCCAAGACAACCTGGCCTGGTGCATGAAGAACGGATGGATGGTGTGTTGCCATGGTTGCAGCATGCACAGTGGAGGGTTGAATTGTTGCTGTGCTTGGTCGAGACCCTGTGAACATCTTCCAAGCACACGTATACCCGATTCGGACTCATTTAAAGAGAAGCAATTTCAGTCCCCACTTGTTGGCCTTTCGCGGTAAGTACTGCTTAAAGCTCAGTCGTCCTTTAATTAAACTTCACCATACTCTCGTCTGGTGAGAGGTTTCGTCCAGGGCTGTATATTTTGAGAAAGGTTGGCAGTACAATGTCGAGTAAAGGGCGAAGTTTGCCAGTTTGTCGGCAGGGCTGTCGACTTGAGCTCTATTGTTGGCTAGGTGAAAAAATCTAAGGATTGCAGTGAATCTGTTGCGGGACATAGATGACGGATATACCGGACTTCGAAGGACATCTGACATGGACCAGTGCATGCTGTATCGAGGCCTTTTGTTGATGCCCATGCAAAGTAATAATGCCACGAATGCCATCATTTCGGGAATATTTGTTGGAGTCCAAGCAGACTGACGATTGGTTGGGTTTGCAGGCAAAGTTTGCTCAGCATATCGATTTGTCTCCGTCACCATCAGCTCCCAGGTCGCTTGACAGAATTACAGTTGAAAAATTTGTAAAGGTGTACAGTTACTCAAATCTTCAGTAGTTCCCCTGTTTCCACTGAATTGCATGGGTTTCTTCGTGTATGCGTTAGTTTCACACCAACCAGACCGGTAGTTTGGCTTTTCCGATGATGATGATGATGTCGGGACGCATTCCTCTTCACTATCATCCGATTCCGGTGTAGAATCCTCGTCAGAAGACATATCTGACCCACTATCTGCGAAGATTTCTTCCAAAATGTGTGCACTTCGATCGGCGTCCATAGCTATCAATGGCATGCAAAAGCTCGCGGGCGTCCTTTTTCAGCCAATCAGAAAACACTTGTCAATTGAGGGCGCTATTGACATTTTCCTAAAACAGGTGTTACCGACGTGCCACAGGGGCTCACCGGGAACAAATGAGAATTGTTTTCGCGTGCCAAAACAACACCACGGTACCCATGAGATATACAATATTGAGCCAATATGGCACAATGGGGTTGAAAGGGTTATACGAGCGCTTGTCTTTTCAACCAACTCTATCATCACTAAATTAAATAAACGTCTAGCTCTTCCTTTTACCTGCTTAAAACTTTGCACATTTAATATCTTTGCACAGTTGGTACATAAACTTATCGATGTTTTTGTACCTTTTTTACATCTTCTACACTCAGTCGGGGGACTTTTTCCACATTTTATTTTCCAGTGATGTAAAGCACAATAGCTCACATTTGGTGAGCTAAGTATACAACACTTGGCTGTTTTGCCAACTAATAACCATTTGCAGGGAACGATCACTTTCGTTTTTTTTTATCAATTCCATCACTTTTATTATTAATACTATATAATATTTTTAAAATATTTTTTTAATTTATCAATTTTTTGGGGTGATATTTTTTTTTGCGAATTTTTTGGGCGATTTTAAATTTAGCTTTCTTCGTTTTGTAAAAAGCTTTCGTCTTTAATATAAGCAGAAATTTTTCCCAAATTACCTACCGACGTAGCAATTTTTAACGTAAAGTTTTCAACATGAGGAGCGTAAAATTGTATTTGTTTGTCCAAAGATGAAATTTTTAATAAAATGCTAAATAAAGTCACCGCAAACGTAGTAGAATAAGTAGGTTTTTTTCCAGGTGGTAAAATACCTAATTCTAAAGCTACGGTGTAAAGACTATCGTTATCGCTATAAAAACTAATGTAATCTAAATTGTACATGTTTATGTCAATTTTCGTGCCGACTTGCAACATTTTTTTAAGTTTAAAAAAATCGCTACTTTCAACTATATAAGGATATTTATAAATACCAGCTTGATCGTCGTCTGGTAAACCAATTGAATTTATGCTAACTGACGTATTAATGCTCACGCTGTCAATTTCTCGTTTTTTTTTCACCACACATTTCAACCAACCGTGCAAGTTTCGATATAAATTCGTTCGTTTTTAACGTAAATAATTATTGGAACTTTTCGTTTAATGTTACGAGTCATTCTTTGTAAATGTTTTAAATTAACCATAAATTCAATTGGGTTCTGGCATTTAAATTCAAAAAAGTTTTCTGGATTTAATACTATATTAATTAATATTCTTTCAAAATGGGCATTTCTCTGAATGCCTGCTAAAATGTCGATTACAATTTTAAATGTATAACACACTTTAATTTTCAAATAAAAATCATAGCCCTTGTCTTTGCGATTGTTTTTCGCAGCTACAGCTTCATCGTAATCTTTAAATTTTAAATCTTTTATTAAAATGGGCTGTCTAGGCATATTTTTTAAAACTGGCGTCACCATTTCATATTTTTTTACATTCTCCATACTCTCTTTTTGCTATTAATCTACATAATATTTGTATATTTTTTTTAAATTTATCAATTTTTTTGGTGATATTTTTGTTTTTTTGGGGGGTGATTTTTTATCTTACCTTATCACCTCTTTTTTATTTTCAAAAAATCAGTTTTAGGACCCCTACTACTACCCACGACCTACTAAAAATCACACACTCCCACCACCTTTTTTTAATTTAATACACAAACAACGCCCACAAAAGGGTACTTGAGATCTCGACCCAAGTACCCTTTTATCTTTTAAAAATCATTTTTATCAAAAAATCAACTAGGTGGTCCAGGAGCCCCATTTACATATACTACTTGGTGAATGGTGAAGAGGATAAGTAAGACTAATTGCGGTGATACCATGTGAAATTCTCTGTTGAGTAGTAATTAGTTCTGAAAAGAATTGGAGGTTACGACTCGACGTTTCGATCAGTATTACTCCTGAGGACGAGAGAATTTCACATGGTGTCACCACAATTAGTCTTACTTATTGACAATATTGAATTTGAATGTTTTATTTAATGGAATAGCTTTTTAGATTTAGAAGTGCCAACAATTCAAGTAAGACGAACGATCACTCGTCTGATCCTTATTTTGTTTTCTTTCTTTGTCGTGTTTTGTTTTTTGTTATCATACCATTTTCTTGTCCGTAGAATCATTACAATCACTTCGCTGAGACGCCGACTAACCCGCAGTGACATGACCGCACCCAGATTTGAATAAACAAACACGCCCTCATGGGTGCCTTGAGAAGAACATCTTTATATTTCTTCCAAATAGGCTCTATGGAGTAAAGGTGCTTTTTTCGCTGTTTTTCACCAGTAAAGTTGTATACAGGAATTCAGTCGTGTGGTGTTAAAGGGATAGTATCGTCACGATCAGAGTAGCTTTCAACAGGGCATGGAATCGGTATCCTAGTTAAAGATGAAAACAGTGAAATTACTAAGTCATTTATGCAGCAGCAACGGTAATATGACCTTATCATGTGGGTATTTTTTCACACTATTAATCCGGCCC
>CM055819.1:57351688-57427801 GCA_029582265.1 Zoroaster sp. YZ-2022 | reverse complement strand
ATTTTTTTCAACTTGGGGAACTCCCATGATTGAACAGTGATCTTCTGTTCAGGTGACCTCTGATTAAGGGTGAAAATGGTTTTCTAAATTAGTGATCTGGGCGATCTATCAAATTGAATGAATGCTAAATGAAAATAATCCTGGTGTGGGATTTGGGACTTGGGGACTTTGGGGGTGGTATTACAAAAACCACACAGTAGAGCCCAATCGAGAGGGCCGTTATATTGCCTCATACGATATTCCAAAGAGACTGTGTAGCAGGTGAATTGGTTGTTTAATAATGGGGTTGATCTTGTAAAATATTAGAATTTCCTTTTAATATAAATAAAAAAAAAGCTTATGATTCGGTTACTTAACGAAATCGTCATATTATATATACACAAGGACCCTATTTCTCCTTAATAAATTTTTAAGAGAACCCTCTAAATTGATAACGTTCCCCCTACTAAAAGTTTAAAACACAGCCAAATTTCAGTAATTCCTTAATTTTATTTAATTGGACATCATTTCATATTAGAAAAAATAAATTTTGTAATCAATTTATTTATTATTAGGGGTTATAATTCATTTATTTAAAATAAATGATCTCCATAAACCCTCATTGATTCCTGTATAATAAGCCTATAAATACAGTTTTATTATTATACTAAGTGTATTTTATAAATGGATGAATTCTTGATTAAATATGTGCTTTCTTATACTCGGTGCTTTCTGGTGTCTATGAAAAAATCCACAGGCAACTCAGTGCAGGATTGAACCTGTTATCCATAACACTAGTACAGGCGATCTTATTAGTTCTTGACAGCTGAAACTGCCTGATGACGATTGGCGGCTAGAATCTCTGTAATAGGTTCGTATGTATATATTATTATAATCAATGCTTTCCGTGTGGCTGTGAAAAATCCAGAAGCAGAGTTGAACCCGCATTACAAACTGCTTGAGTCGCTTGATATAAAGTGCTTCATACATTTCAGTAGTGTGTCACCCAATACGAAATTTTTATCAATCTATATTATAAATATTATGGGCCAGAGCTACAGGTTAAATAAAGCACACTCCCAAGGCTTTATTATATATTAATTTAATTCAACTGATGAGTCTTTAGAACTTATTTTGTTCAACAAGTCAGCCTTTGGGTTTTATTTCCTTTTCGCTTGTTCTTTTATCTAATATATATAAAGCTTAAAAAAGGAAAGTTTCTCCTCTTCTAGTACTAAGTAACAATGTCATCCTTAACCATATTAATGTTTCAGTTATAATAACATTTTTATTAGTGCTAAGAGTTACCAGTTAGTTTGCTGTATTTATTAGGGCCTTTAAGGTCAGGTTAACCCGGTTTATCGAAAGTCAGCACCTGACAGCCCTGACTAGAATTGGCAATTAATGATATATACATTTTAATCCAAAAAGCATCAATAAACTTTATGATTGTTTTAATAACCAATGCGATAAAAAGTCTACATCAAATGGGCGTAAATTCTTCCATTGTTTTTTTAAATATTGGTTTGAGTTGGCCGGTTAGGAAATATCTAAACAGTTGGTTCAGTTTGGTGATTAAATTTGGTGCTTTGTACAGGGACAATTTGTAATCACTTTAATGTAAAAACTTTAATAAGGAATTGTACTGGGTATAAAACATTGAGTTTTCTGCAACATGTTGAGTAACAGCAAAGTAACTCTTTAATAATTTTGTGCTGTTACAATAAGACATTCTGGGGCATTTTTAAAATTACATGGTTTAGTTTGTAGATTCATTTATTTTGTTTATTTCTTGGGAAAACAATAAGGTCAGCTAATAGACTATTAACATAATAAATTTAAATATAAATTACATAATAACAACATATAGCTGTTTTGGGACATCATATAACCAGTTTCTTTTAAGTAGTAAGTTCGAAAAGAACCCGTTGATTGGATGGTTTTAAAATGAGCAATTATCATGATATAATTTAAAATGATTTCTCCTTCAAACATTTTATATATAAGGCTATTGGAAAGAGCATGTTGAATTTTTGTAATTCAGAAATCGGGCAGGGGAAATAGAGAGATCGTGCATCAACTGTTTTAATTATATTATCAATATAATTATTCCTTAGTTTTTTGTTGTCTTACCTGTTTTTTTATATATATATCATATTCAAAACCCTTGATCCTTTTTCTATAGGCTGCTGTCGATAGATTATATTTGTCTGTGTGACCGTGTCGTATCTGTTTTTTCTACAATTGAATTTTTTTTTAAATGGTACTGACATATGTTGGTTGAACAAAAGTACATTAAATCTTAGTTGGCCCCCTTGAGAAAAACGTATTATTTTATTATGAGTAAATAAGTTAAATACAGTGTAAGGTCTATTATTTATCTTATGCAAAGTACCAACAATTTAAGTAACCCCCCTTTTAAATATTATTTATACATAAAATTAAGACGTCTTACAACGTTTTCCCCAGTGAAACCAGTTGGTCTCATTAGATGTAGGTAAAAGCTTGGACAAACGCATGTTTGTGGGAAAAACTTAACGTGATTAATAAGCGCCAACTAACATTGTTATGTCAAATAAAAAAATTAAAAAAACAACCGTGTCGAAAGGGAGGGCCTATGATGGTGAAATTTGTTTTGCATTATTTTAATAAAAATTATAATCAACGGAAGCTCATTGGGGTTGAATCCCTGGAGCCTCCGTGGTTACACCAGTATTTTACAACTAATTATAATCCCACAGCTATACAAAGAACCTTGCCCAAGACGTCAAAGAAACAAACAGGGGCATTTGACGCTCGGCGTAATCCTTATTAGATAATATTTAAATTTTTAGGGTGAGGGTTGGTACAAGCATTTCAGGTTTGGATACAGTGCCATAACCCTCCCTTTGTACACATATCCATTCCATATCTATTAACATTAATATCATAATGTATAATATAGCCAGTAAGAAATATAAGGAGAAATTATTTGTCTGACGTCATTATACTAAGTCATTAACGATTCATTAGCCTCTGTATATGGAAACAGGTAATACAATCAATTATAAATGATTTGTACTCTTTATATAATAGGTTATGCCATGTGAATAGAAATAAATTTGGTTGATTGTCCTCCAAGTTTTCCTCCCTTTAGTTATACAAAACGTTACTTTTATGCGATTTTGTTTTTAGAGTTTTTGATTAGAATCGGGTCTAGGATAATATTCCCGTTGAGGCTCTTTGGGAGAGGGCGGATCCAAATTTATTTTGTCATTAGACCAATAATTTGACTAAATGAAGAAATAAAACAATACTTAAATCAGGTCAAGTCCGTCCAGTAGGTTGGGTAAGGACAATCACCAATGGTAAATTGTTTGCATTAAAAAAATCATCAAGTCATCCAGACCAACGTATATTTTACACAAATTACATTTTTCCATTGATTTGTTTTAACATTTACACATTTTAAATAGGATAAACATTGATATTATTTTTAAAGTTTAAATAGAAATAACCCAAGTTATGTTTTTGTACATATTTGATTTAATCAAAGCAGTATTTTCCAAAATTCTTATATTTATGATGTGTCCTCATAAAAATATTTGTGATACGGTGGTGTGGGGACAGGAGGGATGTCCTTCAATTGTGTATGACAAGGGCGAGTATGCTTATTACCTCAATGATAAATTACTAAATTATTAAATATTAAATTATTATATATATAACAATTAGCGTATTTATAATTTAGTCCCATTTTTTTCTTAAGATCCTCTGGTTGTCAAGCACTAGTATACAATGTATACATTACGTTGGTGTAAAATAATCAAATCAATTGTTTATCATAAACAAAATTCCCATCAATTTATACATTTCTAGCGATGTTTATTTGGTTTGATTTCTAAAAATAGAACCCCCAAAAAGATGTCAAAATTAAACAAATATTTCGGGGTTTATGGGGTGGGGAGGATGATTACCGAGTGGTCTGGTGGTGGTTGGTGGTGGGGAGGGGTGGGGTGGGTGGGGGTTCATGTGCCCTATCGCTACCTTTAAAATCGTATTCAAAATAGTAGTCACTTACATTCAATCACTTCCTTTTAAAGGGACAGTCTCGTCACGATCAACATGTGGAATCGGGTGCTAGTTTTAGATTTTACTCGATGAAAATAATACCCAACATGATAAGGTCATGTACTGTTTACTTTACATAAATGCATAATTTCAGTCCATATGTTCATCTTAAAACTAGGACACCAAATTCCCATCCTATTTAAAGTCAGCTATTTTTGTTGACGTTTGTCCCTTAAAGGGTACATCATTAAAAATTTTAACATTGTATAATGTTAAAACCTTCTTATAATATTCTTTCTCTTTTTGTACTTAAATACATTATTCAACCAACATGTAAAGTTTTGGCTCAATAGATTAGTCATAGGACAAGTGTTAACTTCCCACAGTGTACTGAAAACTTCAAAATGTGCATATTTGGTCATGTTTCTCTGAAATACGGTACCTTTATTCAAAATAATATTTCAAGACTGATTGATACCTTGACCAACTTCATATAAGTTAGCTTTCGAATAATAATTTTGGTATATCTGGGCAATCAGACAGAATAAATGTTGACATGACACTGGAACATAATAACCTTATTTTCCTTTGTTTTGTTTGTATTGTACAAGGGTGTATAGAGAATACTCTATACACTTGTTATTAATCCACAAAACATTACGCTAGCAATATTGGCCCACCATCCCCAAAAAGAAATGCAGTGTGTCGATGAATATATGATGGCTTTGATGGGCCATCAATAAAATATCTCGGTTTCTGATCAGAGGTCGTAAATTTTTGTTTTCGTAATTATTTTGTTTCAAGTAATATTTAACATCATATACCATGATTATTATATGAATAATTTCCCATAATAAGTATATTTAAATTCTATAAATCAGACAAATACCTCTATGTGAAAAAGTCATTTAAAACACAGGCAGCAATAATAAGTCCAATCATCCAACAATTTATGGCTAATGGTGGACATCTTTTCTTAGCAATAAATAATAAAATACATACTATTGACATGGATCTGGGGGACGCTGAGAACCAAAACCGGAATTTTTTGTTTGTCATAACAAAGGACTAAATACTATGAAATACTAAACAAAGCTAATGAGAAGTTAAACATTTTTATATAAATAGTGTATGAATTAAGGCACTTTAATATTTTGAAAAATATATTTTAATTCTAAAATATATTTTGAGGATTAACTACCCCATATTTTCGATTCAAATGACATTTTAAAATTCAGTTAATTTTCAATTCTCCCTATAAACTTAAAATGTTCGATTGAATTCAAATTCAATTTAAGTAACATTAATTCTTTGCTTTATTCATGCAATAGTTTTTAAACTTTTGGTTTGATTTGTATACGAACAAAATATTCGTTTTTTTTTAAATATTTTGTTTCGTAAGTTAAATCTCAATATATATCCTAACTTTATACAGTGTTAACTTTCAATAATTATTGAACTGTGTTGTTGAATATTTGGTTATGTTCCCATATTAAATGCTGCGATTTGTTGTTTTTTTCCATACCAGTAGAAGAATGTTTGTCTTAAAGGGGTTGGCTAAAAATCTCCCATTATTTTGTTTGTAATTTTTAAGAGATGCTTATTTGTTAATAGTCCTGAAACAATACGCTTGCAATGGGCTCCCTACATTCCCCCAAGACTAATATGATAAATGAAGATTATTATTATCTTATCATGTGATGATACAGGGCTGAATACTGTGAAATACTAGACAAAAAGCTAATAAGTTATACATTTATACCTAAATATTGCATACAATTAAAAGCACTGATCTTTTAGATTAATTACTTTAATTAAAAATACTTATTTCGAGATTTAAATTTCATATAAACTTAATTTTGTTAGATTCAATTCGATTAAAATATTTTCAAATTCAATTCATTTCATTTCTATTATCCATATAAACTTAAATGTGTTCGGTCTCAATTCAAAATTGGTAATTTAATAAAATCCATTATTTAGCTTTATTCATGCAATAGTTTTAAAAACACAAAATTATTTTGGGATATATTTGCCTATTTCATTATAAATAGAAATCTCAATATATCCCAAATTTACACTGGTAACTTTAATATTCATTGAATTATGTTATTGAATAATTGGTTATGTTCTATAATGCATAATTTATGCATATTCTACCAATTATTGAAATTACATTAACAACTTTGTCCATTCTTTTCTGTATAGGTCTAAGTGGTCATATTATACTTTTCTTGGTCAAAATATTGATGAGAGAACCGTTACATCATTCAATTTGAACCATTTCTGAAAATAGACTCTGTTCATTATATTTTTGTCCTGTCTTAAAAATTATTGTATGACTTGAGTCATATAACCATAATCATGTCTTGATAGTAATTAGCTAGGTCTGAAATTGTTTATGTACATTTTCTGGTTTTATCAAAGCTTAGTTTCATTTCTCTAGAGAAGCTTTAATTTGTTTTTTATTTTTTATTTCATAATTCTTTGTAAGTATAATGGAACATAATATTGTAACCTTATTTTCGAACAAAATATTTTTGTTTTAATATTTTGTATTTATTGATTCGTCTCAATCTCAATATATCCCAACTCTTTATACAGTTGATAACTTTCAATAATTATTGAACTGTGTTGTTAAATACTTGGTTATGTTCATCGCAATCGCAAATGCCGTCTGCAATTTGTTGTTTTCATACCGTAAGAGAATGTTTGTCTTAAAGTTGGCTATAAATATCTCCCATTATTTTGTTTGGTTATAGAAGAGAATGCTTATTTGTTAATAGTCACAAAACAATTACATCTTTAATGATATTCAATCGATATTATCGATGGTTCCCGGATAACACAGGGCTCCAATACTGAAATACTAAACCCAAACTAATGAAAATTTAACATTTATATAAATATTACATACAATTAAAGGCACAAGATATTTTAAATAATTACTTTTTAAATCCTCAAAAATATATTTCAGAATTTAACTTCCCCTACATTTTGTTCGATTCAATTCTGATTCAAATTTAATAAAATTTAACTTCCGTTATAAACTACAAATTTTCTGTTATTTTATTTCGATTCTACTATATTAATGAAATTCATTATTTTCTTTATCGATTTTTTGATATTTTTGTTTGAAAACACAACAAAATTAATTAGATTTTTAATATTTTACACATTTTCATTTTTTTCAGTATCAGTTCGTCTCAACATATATATCCTATATTACATTGATATCTTTTAAGATTCAATTATAAACTGTGATGTTGAATAATATTGTGTTCCCAACACATGTTGTATGCGTATGCAACAAATTGTGTGTTCCATAGAGACGAGGTTTTATGATTAAATTTGCCTTGATTATGTTCATGAAACTGAAAAGGACCGCATAAAATACATACATCTTCAGCAAATACCATAATAATCATTACCACTAAGGCTTATTCATTATTGACAGAAATATTACATTCTAATATATCAAGCACATCGATTGTAAGCAAAATGGTTGAGAAAGATTTAAATATAAGACTGTAATAATTCTAAGAGGTCGTGAATATTCGTCCCTTTTAAATTTGAACTGCAAAATTTAGCTGTGTTGATAGACACTAAAGTCAAAGCCAGCCAATGTACATACAAAAACAAAGCCAATTGGTGATCGTCCTTAAAAACAAAAACAGGTTTTATTTTTCTTTAATCACACTACACCATCTCGTTTAGGGAAAATAATAAGCCTGGAGATAATGTTGGTTTAAAATATAAAATTTGAGGAGAAGCGATATTTGTAATTTTCTTTTAACTTTTTGTTCTGATTACAAACACTGACCCCCAATTAGCTATTATGGTCTTTCATACACATACATATAATTCTCTACTATAGGAGAGATGGGAGGCAAGGATGGGGAGAATTTATTGCCACCAATGTGAAAAACGTGCACGTGTATCCATTTCCCTGGGCCACGAATATCTTTAAAACCACTGAAGGTGTGGAGAATTCTTCTAATTGGGCTGGGGCTGGGAGCAACTTTTATTGGTGGGAAAGAGCGTCAGATTAGTGAGACGATCACCAATCATTGCATTTTTTCTTGGTCCGAAGAAATGATTAATTTGTTTTTCAAAGCCATGTTTTAGGTCAAATATTTAATTTTTGGTCAAAAACAGATGATTTTGAATAAATTATGATGAATTCATTCAATGATTTATCAGAGAGAACATCCTTCCATCAATTCCTTACCGAAATAACAGACACATTTCTTTATAACCGCAACTTTTATTGACCTCCATCTCCAGTAACCCAAAATTATAATGCTAATTCACTATAAAGATGCATCACACTTGTGTTTGATACTTTCTGCCGGTTATTCCCAGCAGTTTATTTTTAAGTTATCTTTTTCCTTGCAGACCAGGCAAACCGTCATGTCAGATATATGTTTTAATGTAATAAAATTACCAAATGAATTGATAATATTGCGGCCCGTCATAAATTCATTTGAGCAGCATAATTACTGTTAAACCATGCTTTTTGACGTTTTTGTAGTATTTACTTAAACTATTTTCCCCCTTTCTTTCATAAAATATATATTATTAGGTTAAAACTAAAACATTCCTAGGGAGATCACTTTGGTAGAAGACAGAACAGGCAAACTCATATTGATATTTGTGCAATAAATCACTCATCATAAACATTTCAATTAATCTATAATATTTCATTTAAATAAAACACACGACACACAGTATCTCTATAATCACTTCTAAACTGATTTCGAGATTTAACCTCAAAAATAACGTGTTTTCATGATCCATTTGCAGGCGTTTTTCTTAAAAATTTCAAATTATTTTTCCATTTTTTTTCTGCATGTAATCTTTTCAAATATAATCAATTTGTATCTTTGAAATATCAAAGTCATCTTGGAAAAAATCACTTTTTTCTTTTCGTTAATCTGATTTAAATCTCGAAAAATAAAATACAATTTATACCATACACATGAACACTGTAATTATTCATTTAATAATTATAATATTTTAAACAGTAAATTATAGATCTCAGATCTCTTCAGTAACCTTTTGTTGGTCAGGATTATTGAGCGCCTAATAATATCACAATTATGTTGTTTCACAGCCATACTTGAAATGTAATTTTACGGCGAAAAGTTCTACGGTGAATTACCGTAATCATCCATTTCTCAATGTTTTACGGCCGAAACCCGTATTATGGCCGCTCCCATTGCACACTCTCTGGGATATATCTAATATGTAAATGACTGACCTTAATTGACATTAGCTTTGCGCTCGAATCATTTCAAGGTTCAAATATGTGAAAATGGATGATTTTTATTTTCAAATAATTACTTTTAATTTATGATTGAATAGGTAGATTTTGATGTTCTCTTCTATGTTGATGTAAAAGTATTCAAAATTTAAAATATTGAAATATAGATTATAATTGCATGCCACCATGACTAAAAAGAGTTTCGAAAAAGACAGTATATATAAAGAATACATGTTCCGTTTATGAGTAATTGGAAGAGTGATTGAAAAAGGAACCGCCACTACGTACGTGTAGGTAAGTGAAAGACATTGTGTACAACAAAAATTGTATTTATTAACTCCAATATCTGCAGATCCATCCCATTGTAGATGCAGCGTTCACCCATGTACGTTAACCGCTGCGTCATATACGGTACCCATAAAAATAAGTAAATATTTTACGTAAAATAACGGAAAGTTTCAGTAAAACCACGGTAACCGTCATTTCTTGAGCCGTAATTTTGGATTTTTCCTGGCGTCAAGCTAGGAAAATCCCAAGCTAAATTTTTACAGTGTACATACGCCAGGTATATACCTTTATCACCCGCAGTCATCTTTGTCAGGTAAAGCATACTAGTGACCAGACTATGTTTCCTTCTAGCCTCGGTTTGGATACGTGGTTTTGTATTGAAGAAAAACAAAATGGTTGTACCATGATGAAAGTCTATTGGTCTTCGTTCCACCATCAGTGTCACCTGACTTCTTTGTTAACATTTCAACTAGTTTTATATCAATATTTCCAGCCGACATCTCGTGCAATAAAATGACAGACGCCCAATATCGCCCAATGTCGCCCAATCACGCCCAACAATGGCGCTGTGTCACCGCCAATCACAACTTTGTGCATCTGGCTCTCATAAATGAACCAATAAAATTCATGATTAATTTCATTAATATATTTTATGTAATAATAATTACATAAAATCCAATTGCATTACTACCATTTACATTGTGAGAGTTTTGGCTCCTCTTAATGTCATAATATATATTCACTCACTATCGTTTTGTCACTGTAGTTGCATTATACCCAGACCTTACTTCAGTGTTATATGTACGCTATATAAGACAAACAACATTTTTATGTAACGTTAGTTACCACCATTGTTCTCTTTATATTTCTGCAATTATTTGTTTGTGCTGAGGTCTGCGTATAATGCAACTTCTGTGAAAAAAGAATAATGTAACGTGAGTACCCATGGAATTCTCCTTTTATTAGGTTTCACTTTTAATGTTGTTTTCGTTGAAAACGCACTGAAAAGCATCTTTTTCAAAATGTTTCCTCATAAAGAGTGTGCAAAACCAGGAAATGAACGGGTACCAGGTTCAAGACACTTCAATTGCGCATGGCTTTGCACATTAATTTTAATGATGCTAAAATGGTAATTTCAGAAAAGCAACTCGGTTATCTCGTACCTTGTCTTTAGTTCTATGTGGTCTAACAAAGTGTTTCTTCGTGAAAATAGTGACGAATTGTGTGACCTTTCTTTATAGGATTTATTTCATACCCAATGACCGATTGGTGCAACTGTTGTTTTTGTTTCCTCTTTGAAGTAGTAATAACATAAGAAAATACATATTTTTATGCTTTTTAAAACAGTATCTACATGTATAAATTTATTTGTGTTTATAGTTGATCCCGCTTTATACAAATGTTAAATGTTTCTTGCTCAATATTTGCCATAACTAAATACATAGTGATGTGGATGTGGTTATGACTGCTGTTGGTACATAAGTCTGTTTAATTGTGTGATTTTGTTTTTGTTTTACATCTTGTGTAAAATATTTTTCAGTCATGCATACAACATAATTGAAACACAAGATCCTTTTCAGTGATCCTTACTATAGGCAAACAAATTAAATAAAATAAAACAGCATTTGCTGAAATAATTTCAGTGAATTTTTCTGTCCAAATTTTATCGGAAAAAAACAGATTCAACCACTGAACAGAAATTTTTAAATGCACCGCAACATTTAATGACTCCCGTGCAGCGGATTATTTTCATTTCACTATTTGAGGCTCATACCATAAATCCCACATAATGCCCTGATACTCGTTAGTCCATTCAACAACGAAACCCATTGTACCAATTCATGTTTCCCACACATTGGATTATTGCCATTTGACTATACGCTATTTGATGCCCATCCCATGTATTCCATCTAATGCCGCGATAATCTTGACTTGAATAATCGACTGGATGTGAGTATTCACCATTAAGGTTACTCTCAACGGGTGTATCAGACGGAGGATTGCCTCCTGTACAACGATTAAACCACCAACCTCCCTGTAATAACCCTGCACAATTAGACTCGGGATCATTATCATTGTCTCTGTCGTATGTTGAGAACTGTCTGCCATTTGCAGACTGAAGAGGTTGTGGACCTTGAAAGGATAAAAACAAAAACATAATGATGTAAATAAAAGTTATGGCTCAACATTGGAAAACCCCAAACGAAATTTGTAATGTAAAATCAATAAGATATTTTCTTAAAATGTTAATTTTAAACGATGAAAGCTTAAGTTGTATAATATCAGATGCTTTGTGTATTACTCATTGCCTTTGTCTGGATACAAAGTAATCTTTTAGAAAATTTCATGTAAATGATCATGCACAAAGTTATGGCTCAACATTAGGAAACGATTCATGTAAACAGCAACATAAACCCTAAAACCAAATGGAAAATGTTGGAATCTAGCAGATGTAATTCTCAAAATGAATAAATTTATAATGCCTGATATATGGTGTGCGTGGGTGGTGATCCCAGGGCGACAGGGGTCATGTCCTCCAATATATATGACAGGGAGACGGTAATAATAATGTCCCCCAATAAACGTATTTAGACTATTTTGTTTCCAAAAATATTTCCGTGTCCATTATAGGTTACACTAGTAGCCTATCAAATTTAAAATAAATAAATAAATTAATACAAAATCGGTGATTTTGGTTGAGGTCATTTGTCCAACTCTGTACCCCCCCCCCCCAATCGTAACAACATATCGACGCCACTGGTTTTGTGTATTGCTAACTGCCTTTGTCAGGAAACCAACTTAGTAACATTTAAAAAACATAAGGAAACATAATATAACCAACAACATAAACCCTAAAACGAAATGTGTAATGTTTGAATCTAGCAGATGAAATTTGAAGTTCTATTATTATTTGATAGTTTTTGCATTGTTCTCTTTCAATAATGAAAGTAAACTCATCAAACATATTGATACATTTTTGGAGTTTTTAAAAATATATGTCAAGTATTGTTTTTTCGAATGCAAAAAGGGACCAAACTCGTGACTAATTAATTTATATTTTTAAATTTCAACCAATCAGAGTAATGACGATTAACAGTATGTGCCTGATCATTCTTGAAAAGTAAATTTGTTGCATACCAATGTCGCTGTTGAAGTACGCGCTTTCTGTCCCAATACTCAGTTCGTAATTGTCGTTGGAGGACATTATGCTGAAAGGCTTAATATACAGAACACCCCCGGTGCGATCTGTATCCACCAGGTCCACACGTATCGCCCACTCTCCCTCTCTTGTCAGATGATGGAGTACATCGTTTCCTATCCAGTGGTCCGACATCAATGAGCCGAATCCGTCCTTGTACTCGTTCCAGCTTCGAGTGAAATTCTCAGACCCGTATTTTCGCCTCTGTATTACCTATAGTGTTACAAGTCAGTAATAATGAACAAACTGTCAATAGAGAACTCAATGTATTTGAGCCACTTTAGTACATCAACATTATTAATCAGCGACGGATCCATAATGGTGGTCGGGGGGGGGGGGTCTGAAATGTAAGACTTTCCACTTTTCACAGTACTATTTCGACCATGAGGAGTACTTTGTGTCCCAGCCAGCTCCGTTACATACATCAATATTGTGCATATTTATTTTCTTTTTCTTTCCTTCTCTTTCTTTTCCCATCTTCCTATTTTGAGTGAAGCAGCAGGATCATGTTTCTGGATTCTCCACTGATTTAATACTATTTTCTTATTGTCCCTGTTATTTAAATAAACACACATATAAAATGAATTGGATTGTGTGGATATCTACTTGATTGATTTGATTTCATATTGTACTGAGATGTCTACTATACATCTCATCTTTCAAAATCAAATAAACAAAATACGATCTTATTAAGCCTAACCTTGCATCAGTGGCGTACAATAAGGGTTGGGAAATATCTTATTGTTCAGGATGGCGGTAACTGCTGGGATAACCCGGGTAATACTGGGCAACGCTGGGTAACGTTGGGTAATACTGCATGGGTAATGGGCAATAACCGGGTATGGATATTGATACCGTAACATCAAAGGTTCAATATTATTGCATACAAGTTGGAAAATAATCATGTCATATTTTTGTGATGGTTTATTTTTAAATTAGTTTAAATTAAAAGTTAAGTGTTGAGAATAGGAACATTGTACACATGTGCATGAACATGTCTACAAAACGTGTACATGCCCATATTGAAATGTACATGCATGCATGTATTTTGAAATGTACATGTGCATGCATGTATTTTGAATGCAACACGTACAGTATGGGCCCAACATTGTACATGACTAATTCCTTCTCATACGTGTTAGGAAATATAAACTCAATGAATTGGTGACAAGTTTATATTTGGATTTATTGACTATTATACAAAGTTGCTATGTAACATGACTTGGTGCACGATTGTATGTGCATTACTTTACTCGTGGGGGGGGGGGGGGGCAGGGCGGGGGGGGGGGTGTTTTCGCGATCACGATCAGAAACAAGTTTTGGATTTGATCATTGGTTGAGTAAATTTTAATGTTTTCACGAGTTAAGATGTGTTATAGTCACGTGACTGTTTCGAGCAAGCTGAAACTGACTTCCAGCTAGGTTATGATTGGTGTCATGATAACGAATTATAAAAAGTAACAAAGTTTGGTTAAAAATTATTGAATGATTGTTTGTACAAGCTATTTATACAAGTTTACTGCTCACGAGTAAGTTCCAATTTGCATTGTAAATGTGTTCCAATTTGCATTGTAAATGTCACGTTTCTGCACAAGTTTACTACTCACGAGTAAGTTCCATTTGGCATTGTCAATGTCACGTTTCTGCACAAGTTTACTACTCACGAGTAAGTTCCATTTGGCATTGTCAATGTCACGTTCCTGCACAAGTTTACTGCTCACGATTAAGTTCCATTTGGCATTGTCAATGTCACGTTTCTGCACAAGTTTACTGCTCACGAGTAAGTTCCATTTGGCATTGTCAACGTCACGTTTCTGCACAAGTTTACTGCTCACGAGTTAGTTCCGTTTGGCATTGTAAATTTCACGTTTCTGCACAAGTTTACTGCTCACGAGTAAGTTCCGTTTGGCATTGTAAATGTCACGTTTCTGCACAAGTTTACTGCTCAGGAGTAAGTTCCATTTGGCATTGTCAATGTCACGTTTCTGCACAAGTTTACTGCTCACGAGTAAGTTCCATTTGGCATTGTCAATGTCACGTTTCTGCACAAGTTTACTGCTCACGAGTAAGTTCCATTTGGCATTGTCAATGTCACGTTTCTGCACAAGTTTACTGCTCACGAGTAAGTTACATTTGGCATTGTCAATGTCACGTTTCTGCACAAGTTTACTGCTCACGAGTAAGTTACATTTGGCATTGTAAATGTCATGTTTCTGCACAAGTTTACTGCTCACGAGTAAGTTACATTTGACATTGTAAATGTCATGTTTCTGCACTTGTTGACATTAGAAACAAGTTCCCTCTGTGTTCGCGCCACAACACGCGCTACCCCCTCTGATAACTATGTGACCCAAAACCTTATAATTATTGGTAATTGTATAGTGTTTATAGTCGATAGTTCGATCATGCCCATTATGGTCTGACAATTGTCTAAATAAAATATAATTTGTCAAACACTACTGCATGTAGGTTATTACACAAGTCCAACAGCCTACTGTTGCAAAAGCAACAGGCTATTTCAGACTACCTATTTATTTGTTCTTCTGACATTTAGTCTTACAATTTATACAGATGGACTCTACAGTGACAACGAACCATTTATTTCAGCTGATCTGATGTCCAAAGCCTAAATGTTGAAAGACCACTGACCAAATGGTCCTTAAATTCAGACAAGTTAGGAATAAGGTAGCCCGGATCGCCCCATATACTGGTGGCATAACCATATTGGGTGTGTGTGGGTGTGTGTGTGTGTGTGTGGGTGCGTGTGTGAGCGCATTCAAACCGGGGACGTATAACAAAAGGGACAATGGTCCCCGGTTGCTCTCACAATGGAGAACAATCCGTCCCCGTATTTTTGGACAAAGGAAAAAGACAAAGGAAGTCCCCGAATGCCGGTGTTTACACACGGGTGTGTGTGTGTGTGTGTGTGTGTGTGTGTGTGTGTGAACGTACACACCATTCGTTGTGGGGTCCAAAACACAATAGAACAATTGGACCCCACAAGGTAACTATAGAAAATCTTGTACCCCACAGGAGAATTATAAGGAAAAGGGATAATAGAACGAACAAAGGAATACCCCACAAATCAATGTGCGTGAGGGTGTGTGTGTTTGTGTGTGTGTGTGTGGGGGGGGGGGGGGGGCGGGTGTTTGTATACTACTCCCAAATTACATTTTTCATTTTCCAAAATTACACCATTCACTACAATGTGTATTGGACTTGTCATTTAGTAGGATTAGTCAAATCAAATGGATTTACAACCAAATAGTATAAAGTAAATTATATCTTAAATTCATTATCAAAATATGCAATGATCTTATTTGAGGATTCACCCCCAAAATATCCTTAATACATAGCGCCCCAGATTTGTATTAGGCCTAAGTGTTCGGATGCTGCTTAAGCGATAACTTATAGTTTTTTAATTTAAGAAAATGTGAAGTTTTTATGTCAATTAATTGCCCCCTTTTGGCTTATTGTACGGGACGTGTCCACCAATATTGCCCAGTGAACTCTGACGTAAATACTTGGTGAGGCTATGTACCAACTGTTATACACCAACTGTTAGACCAGGTGGATGGTCCGTTAGACCCCTCCCTTCCCCCTCCCCCAAACATTAACATCATTTAATAAACTTCAATATAGCACTTTGTTTACGTTTAGACTACCATGTTTTTAAAAGTTCAAATACTTTCTCCCAAAATTTTCAATTTTCGAGAAAAAATTCCAAAATATTGCACAACATTTAACAAATATTCTGAAATGTTGTAAGAATTATTTCATAATTTATTCTACAATCTGAATGTTTCAAACTATATGATGGATGACGTTCCCATTTTTAATGATTTCTTCTCTATGTAGCCAATGGATTTTTTTTTTTATAAATGAAGAGGTTTGCTGACGATGAACATTGCCTTATTGTAAGATACCATTCACTCGATATCTCAAATTTACCCAAACCTACTTCCACCCATAAAGTATTATTATAAAAGCAGTACGGCCTTATTTTGGTAAAATGATATAATTATCTCAAAAAGGTCATTTCGCGAAAAATGGGTTTAAAGTTTGAATAACTGCCATTTTATTTTGGAACATGGTATCATGAATTTATCTGTTTTTGACTTATCTAAAAACTGAAAAGTTTTGATTAATTTGCTGTAGTGGTGTATGTCGGGGATACACCACTTTACCTCATTTCCAGCTTTCTCAATAAATGTAAGTGTGACGTATACCATTTTTGTAAATTACAGTCACAAACTTTGTATATTTTAGGTTAACATACTGAATGTATCTTCCAAACGATTAATTTCCTGATGTTGAGAGTTTCAGAATCGTAAATAGCGCCCTCGCCTGAGTGGGAATGGCTTCATCTCAAAATCTCAAAAAAATTACTTTTATCGTTTTACCAAAATGAGTATCTGTCATGACAATTGAAAACCGAATCTTAACTATTTTATTTAATATAATATCCACTTGACTTAATGAATTATTGTGACGTAGTTTTTTTTCTAACAATTTCACGAACAAGACTATGTGCGTTAATCCCGTGGGATCAGGGTATAATATTATGTACTCCCACTGTAATCCAGGGAGATGGTTCATACGATCATCCAACATAATTTACATTCATAGTAAAACAAACCCACTGTAGTCCAGGGAGAGATGGTTCATACGATCATCCAACATAATTTACATTCATATTAAAACAAACCCACTGTAGTCCAGTGAGATGGTTCATACGATCATCCAACGTAATTTACATTCATAGTAAAACAAACCCACTGTAGTCCAGGGAGATGGTCCATACGATCATCCAACATAATTTACATTCATAGTAAAACAAACCCACTGTAGTCCAGGGAGATGGTCCATACGATCATCCAACATAATTTACATTCATAGTAAAACAAACCCACTGTAGTCCAGGGAGATGGTCCATACGATCATCCAACATAATTTACATTCATAGTAAAACAAACCCAATGTAGTCCAGGGAGATGGTTCATGCGATCATCCAACATAATTTACATTCATAGTAAAACAAACCCAATGTAGTCCAGGGAGATGGTTCATGCGATCATCCAACATAATTTACATTCATAGTAAACAAACCCACTGTAGTCCAGGGAGATGGTTCATACGATCATCCAACATAATTTACATTCATAGTAAAACAAACCCACTGTAGTCAAGTGAGATGGTTCATACGATCATCCAACATAATTTACATTCATAGTAAAACAAACCCACTGTAGTCCAGGGAGATGGTCCATACGATCATCCAACATAATTTACATTCATAGTAAAACAAACCCACTGTAGTCCAGGGAGATGGTTCATACGATCATCCAACATAATTTACATTCATAGTAAAACAAACCCACTGTAGTCCAGGGAGAGATGGTTCATACGATCATCCAACATAATTTACATTCATAGTAAAACAAACCCACTGTAGTCCAGGGAGATGGTTCATGCGATCATCCAACATAATTTACATTCATAGTAAAACAAACCCACTGTAGTCCAGTGAGATGGTTCATACGATCATCCAACGTAATTTACATTCATAGTAAAACAAACCCACTGTAGTCCAGGGAGATGGTCCATACGATCATCCACCATAATTTACATTCATAGTAAAACAAACCCACTGTAGTCCAGGGAGATGGTTCATACGATCATCCAACATAATTTACATTCATAGTAAAACAAACCCACTGTAGTCCAGTGAGATGGTTCATACGATCATCCAACGTAATTTACATTCATAGTAAAACAAACCCACTGTAGTCCAGGAAGATGGTCCATACGATCATCCAACATAATTTACATTCATAGTAAAACAAACCCACTGTAGTCCAGGGAGATGGTCCATACGATCATCCAACATAATTTTCATTCATAGTAAAACAAACCCACTGTAGTCCAGGGAGATGGTTCATACGATCATCCAACATAATTTACATTCATAGTAAAACAAACCCACTGTAGTCCAGGGAGATGGTTCATACGATCATCCAACATAATTTACATTCACAGTAAAACAAACCCACTGTAGTCCAGGGAGATGGTTCATACGATCATCCAACATAATTTACATTCATAGTAAAACAAACCCAATGTAGTCCAGGGAGATGGTTCATGCGATCATCCAACATAATTTACATTCATAGTAAAACAAACCCACTGTAGTCCAGTGAGATGGTTCATGCGATCATCCAACATAATTTACATTCATAGTAAAACAAACCCAATGTAGTCCAGGGAGATGGTTCATGCGATCATCCAACATAATTTACATTCATAGTAAAACAAACCCACTGTAGTCCAGGGAGATGGTTCATGCGATCATCCAACATAATTTACATTCATAGTAAACAAACCCACTGTGGTCCAGGAGATGGTTCATGCGATCATCCAACATAATTTGTAGTCCAGGGAGATTGTCCATACGATCATCCAACATAATTTACATTCATAGTAAAACAAACCCACTGTAGTCCAGGGAGATGGTTCATACGATCATCCAACATAATTTACATTCATAGTAAAACAAACCCACTGTAGTCCAGGGAGATGGTTCATACGATCATCCAACATAATTTACATTCATAGTAAAACAAACCCACTGTAGTCCGGGGGAGATGGTTCATACGATCATCCAACATAATTTACATTCATAGTAAAACAAACCCACTGTAGTCCAGTGAGATGATCCATACGATCATCCAACACAATTTTAATTCATAGTAAAACAAACTCCTCCAAAAACATTTTGTTATGTTTGAAAAATGCGTTGTGGTTTTAGATTAACAGTTTTCTCAAAATTTCCCAATTGGAGAATTTCATCCTAAACTGGCCCAAAAATGTTCCAACAATTTCCTGAAACGCGTTTATAAGAAACTTTATTCATAATAATTTACAAAATGTGACTTTTGTAGAGGATTCAAGTGCGCCCCCACTGGCTGTTTATTTAATGTGTTCATTAATTAACAGTTACATGTACATGTTCTTATAAAACTATTCAGATTGTATTTGTGCTTCCTGAGCAAAGACGGATTGCAAATGGTGTGCTTCGTGTAGATAAATAAATGCGTTTTTATCAATTTAAAATAACTTGCCATATCAACTACAATTATGATTATAACTCAGAATTACAATGTATGTTCAATAATTCTTAAATTTACTGGTGTAACTTTATATTGTCAGATAAAACAAATAAGACATGGGTGTATTATTGCACAAACCATTGACAAATCCATGAGTGTCAAAGAGGGGAGTGTCAAAGAGGGGCGTGTCCGTGCACCTCTTCACCCCTTTTGTCGTGTTCCCCTTGTCAGTGTACCTCCCCACCCCTTTTGCCTTGTTCCTCCCTTGTCCGTGAACCTCTCCACCACTTTTGCCGTGTTCCCCTTGTCAGTGTATCTCTCCACCCCTTTTGCCTTGTTCCTCCCTTGTCAGTGTACCTCTCCACCCCTTTTGGCGCGTTCCCCTTGTCAGTGTACCTCTCCACCCCTTTTGCCTTGTTCCTCCCTTGTCAGTGTACATCTCCACCCCTTTTGCCTTGTTCCTCCCTTGTCAGTGAACCTCTCCACCCCTTTTGCCGTGTTCCCCTTGTCAGTGTACCTCTCCACCCCTTTTGCCTTGTTCCTCCCTTGTCAGTGAACCTCTCCACCCCTTTTGCCGTGTTCCCCTTGTCAGTGTACCTCTCCACCCCTTTTTCCTTGTTCCTCCCTTGTCAGTGAACCTCTCCACCCCTTTGCTGTGTTCTTGTCAGTGTATCTCTCCACCCCTTTTGCCGTGTTCCCCTTGTCAGTGTATCTCCCCACCCCTTTTGCCGTGTTCCCCTTGTCAGTGTATCTCTCCACCCCTTTTGCCGTGTTCCCCTTGTCAGTGTATCTCCCCACCCCTTTTGCCGTGTTCCCCTTGTCAGTGTATCTCCCCACCCCTTTTGCCGTGTTCCCCTTGTCAGTGTATCTCTCCACCCATTTTGCCGTGTTCCCCTTGTCAGTGTATCTCTCCACCCATTTTGCCGTGTTCCCCTTGTCAGTGTATCTCCCGACCCCTTTTGCCGTGTTCCCCTTGTCAGTGTATCTCCCCACCCCTTTTGCCGTGTTCCCCTTGTCAGTGTACTTCTCCAACCCTTTTGCCGTGTGTCCCCTTTCCGATACCCTGGGCTCCTCCCTGGCACAGACAAATGATTTGGGCATACACGATAACTTGCTGGCTTTTCTTCGTTCAAATTTTGCTTGGAAGTTCAAGAGTGAACAAACTAACTTACGGAGCTTCACTTATTTTATTGTTCATCTTACAAAGCCATGATTTATAATCATCAATAGGCAGATTTTTATTTCTGTGATAAGGCAATGTCGAGATCACTATATAGTTTGCACGCGGAGGAATTCCCCTGGTTTGTCTTCAAACTGTTGTACTCCAATGCGTACATACTATGCCACTTTGTATAGGCCTATTATAAGTGGTGGGGATTAAATTAAAGTCTGTCATATTTATTGTCTTTACTTTGTTTACATAGTCTTATAAATTACGCGTACATTATTGCTTTTATTTGGTATGTTGTTGTAAACATAATTTTACATCATTGATAGTATTGAAGTTGAATGTTTTATTTAATGGAATAGCTTTTTAGATTTAGAAGTGTCAACAATTCAAGTAAGACGAACGATCACTCGTCTGATCCTTATTTGTTTTCTTTCTTTGTCGTTTTTTGTTTTGCTATATTATTTCTGGTATCATACCATTTTCTTGTCTGTAGAATCATTACAATCACTTCGCTGAGACGCTGACTATAACACATAGTGGCATGACCGCACCCAGAGTTGAATAAACAAACACGCCCTCATAAGAACATCTTTGTATTTTGTATTTCTTCCAAATAGGCTATATTTGTAATTGAAGGTGATTTTTTCGCTGTTTTTTTTTACCAGTAAAAGTTGTATACAGAATTATTTTCCATCACCGAGTTAATCTAAAACTGGCACTCCGATTCCATGCTCTGTTGATTGTGGAGATATTTCTCCATTAATCCGTCTGCTTCAATTCCCTGATCGTTTTGCTGATGACATCAGCACAATGTTGTGGTCCGAGGTTTTTCCAGACTAACTCCACTTGCATTATTTGTACATACAAAATAATTATTCAAATCAAAGACGTAAAATGGGCAGCGCCAGCCCCAAAAAGCTAGGGATGGGGGGGAGGGGAGAGGGTGCAAGCTTTTTTTTGGGGGGGGGGCAGGTAATTTTTATTAGAATTTAAGGTACTCTTATATTACTGATTGGCATTGAACAATGTATTGTAGAAAAATTGATTTTTTTTTCAATTTTATATAATCATATAATTTAATATAATTATCTTGTCCGTATAGAATCACTGTAATTACATCGCTGACTAACCTGTAGTGGCTGACTAACCCGTAGTGGCTGACTAACCCGTAGTGGCTGACTAACCCGTAGTGGCTGACTAACCCGTAGTGGCTGACTAACCCGTAGTGGCTGACTAACCCGTAGTGGCTGACTAACCCGTAGTGGCATAATCGCGCCAATATTTGAATAAACAAACACACTCATGGGTGCCATGTCAAGTAGGTATGGATCCCATGAAGTTTGCTGAAATACACATGTTGGTATTTTGTTTCTCCAAAACATATTCTTAAAAACACGGAATGTTTTTGCTGGGTTTTCAACAGCAAGAATTAGTTGTGCACGTCATCGACAGAATTCGGTCGTGTTGCATTTAGTGTAAACCCCACTGCTTCAAAAGTATAGAACGCTTGTGACGTCACAAACGCTGCATTTGAGTGCAGCTGCCATTACATAGTGCACACAATTTAATCATTATTTTTACCGATGAGATGACGTCATATCAGAAGCATTATAATGGTCTCTATCTCTCAGCTCAACTTGTATTATACATTCATTCAAATATTCAAATCGAAGACGTAAAATGTCTTTATTCCAAAATATGATTATCTGACCAACATTGTTTAAATTACATATTAATCTGGGGTTATGAATACAGCAAACCTTTAAAATCATTGGGACCGGGCAAGATAAGATTTCATTGAGTCCACTCATCGCTACTTATTGTCATTCACCTCCCCCACCTCCACCGCCTTTGAATTAACTAGTCCCATGTTGGGATTCAATCTGTATGTGGTAATGGTAGACAAAAGTGAACTTACGATAAAGCCACCGTACAATATCTTCGAGCCAATTCTGTATATTCCCACAGAACAGTAGACCTTCAAGCCGTCTGGATACACGTCAGGTTGAGGATAGATGGTGTAGACACCTCTCATTCTGTTACCAGCTTCATAGTAGGACAGACAGTCTTCATGTTTGTAATCTAATGACAGATAATAATAAGATGTATTACTAGTAAGTACATTTATTGATGAATGGATATAGGGACTCAGATGGTGAAGAGAATTAAACATGTTGTAAACATTGTAATTACCGCACCATGATTGGTCCCGATACAGCAACATTCTATGATTTTACTTTCCACAATCCTACAAGACTAAGTGATTAAACATGTATCCATCGTTTTCCCTTATTTTAATCAGCAATTTTTCTATACTTTTCTTTGTAATTGGAAAATTTCTAATTTATTTGAGGAAATGAAAAGAAGTACTTTAAATGGTGTATGAAATATACCGTTTTAACAGTGTAAACAAATAAAGTCTGCCTATTGGAGAATATATTTTCCCGTTGTCCATTTTTTCTGCGTCCGTTTGTACAATTAAAAAAAAATTTAATTCAAAATTTTAGGGGGCGTCGCTCTCCTCCCATCCCTTCTTATTAACAAAATATGTGACGTAAACCTGGGAGATTTTAGCACACACCCGTGTCTACGTGGCACTCTGTGTCATGCTTTATTATTGAAGTTTCACAAAGTTTTAATGTCAAAAGTTTTAATGTCAACAGTCTTTCTTTTTTGGTTCTAAATACCGTAACGTATTTTTATATCTCAAATAACCCCTGCGGTTTTCCGTTGGTATATTCCGATTCAATGGAGGCGTGCGCTGCGTTGCACAGTACCGCCGGCGTGGCCGGTGCTTGCAAGTACATGACTTGTTTATTACATAAGTCGTGTTACACGTTGCTAGTTATTTATTACCTAGTGGCAAAAGTAATGGCCAACAGTAATGGGTTAACAAGGCACGCTTGCAAACGATGAAAACCTTTGTTCTCTCAGGGAATCTTGTTGGAAGTGATTGTATATGATGTACAGCACATGTGACGACTCCACGCACTCATGGTTAGACTGGTACCCGTACCGTCTCTGGGCACCAGACCATGCCGCCAGGGTAAGGCTTCCTGCCCAGGTGTACGTCAGCGCCTTCTCGCGTAGTGCAAAATTTGAAACAATTTTGTTTTAATTTAATTAAAATAAAAAAAATCTACTCAAGACACAAAACAAACTTACAATTGTTTTTATTCATATCAAATGATAAAATAAGAATAACAAATAAATTAAGACTGAAACACACTTTAATTGTTTTCCCACAAGCACAGTATACATGTATAAGTCCTACCATTAATTTATAGTGGGTCCCGTCATCAAATATTTGATCGCTTTAATTTATAATAAACCAACCTTCTGACAATTATTTTGAAAAACATTTTAGATTGTTTGTGTTCCTTTCTAAAGGGAAATGAAAAAAAAATGTCCGTTGATATACAAATTGCCGGTAAAATAACGACAGACACGTGTAGGCTGAGTGGTAGTGTTGTCATTCAGAAGGTTGTAGATTAGAATATGGCTAAAGTCAAGCTATTAGACCAGTGGTGTCACATATAAATGTATCAGTAAACATTCCACATGGTTGGTCTGTAAATGACATTTTGGATTCAGACCAACTGGTAAATTGATTGGACAAAGTGTATGATACCAAGCCCATTATGTTATAAGGTCGTATGCTTTGTGTCCTTATTCAGGAAGGTCTTGTCCGGCCAAGTTTACAAACGTACGATCTCTGGTAAAATAATAAGCTCTTCCATTGTCCTGACATAATGCGGACTATTAGGGACAAACGTGTACAACATTTTGAGAGAAGAAACACGTTCAAGGGATTATGCCTTTAGTTCATGACACACTTGAGTCATTGCGGGCGTGAAACAAGTTTCTTAGAGTAATTCCACGCTATATTTCTGCTATAAATAAATGGTCAGTGGTAGATTTTTCATATACATATATGTTATGCGAAGGGCTTGGGGTATAATTAAGTTATTAACTTGCGTTTTTGTAATTTTGTGTTGTCCATTATGTCAGTTAGATATTAAATCCCATCCCCACGTCGCACGAGGCCAGACCTGGGGGTTTGGACATTAATGATTGAAGCCCAATCTTTGTTATTGTTTGTCAGCATGGGAATTGTCACTTTGTGTATGTCCCATTGTAGGAATTGGAACAATTCATATTTGAGAATACCCATACATGGTACATGTAGATAGACAGTGCAGTGGGGGTAGAGTCAACAATAATATTGATATGGGAAGGTTAACGGGAAGATTCAACATTGACAATATTGATAAAATGCTTTTTAGTATATGAGTATGCTTACTCAAGGTAAGCTACAACATTGGTAATGTTGGCCAAACTCGGCTGCTTCTATGAGTATGCTTACTCTATGGTTACTCTCTTTGAATCAAGAAATACAATAAAGGGAAGGTACTACATTGGTAATGTTGGCAAAACTGCTTCTATGAGTATGTTTACTATCTTGGAATCAAGATATACAAATTATTGAAGCCCAAGGGTAGGGATTTCGATAATATGACATTTCAGTAATATGACATTTGCAGACAATCTTTGTTATTATTTACCCTCATGGGAATTGTCACTTTGTGTATGTCTCAATGTAGGGATTGGAACAATTCATATACATTATGACAATACTGTGACGTCACACCCCTCGGGTGGAAGCGAGACACGAATTGCGCTCTCCTCCACAGGGTGCGACGCGGACGGCACTGACCGGAATGTCCCTGAGTGGCTAGGGATGCGTCCGTTGGGATAGAAATATACCGTCCCATTGTTGATAACTAATTGATTGGAAAGGAATACCGGATGTTAACTCCTAATGGTCCTTTTAACCCCTGAACTGCAGACAATAATTGGTGACACTTAATCAACACACAAAGGAACACAATGGATTCATAGGACCATACCAGTATGCTGATTTATTCATGATCATCAATCTCAATCCTTAGCATTGGCTTTCAACAGAGGGCATCCTTACATAGATTTGCAGGAAGACTTGCAACAGCAACAAAAGCAGCGTACCCAACACCAATATGTGTACCCAGGGTTACAACACGCGCATTCACCCCAGCACACGTTAAATCTCGGGGTTTATCTGTCAGGGATGTCGCCCCTCGTAATAACACATGCGAGAGTTCCAGCAACTCGCCCTTTTATCGCAAGCTCCTACCAAGGAACTTATACCGCACAACCGTATAACAACCCCTCGACCCAACCCAGCCATACAGCGCATACACACTGCTTAAATAACCAGCTTACACGCTAAAGGTGTCTTACCGGTTCATCAGTAGATGCCAACTACGATTCTGTCAGCTCATGCTAACTCTGTCAGCTCATGCTAACTCTATCAGCTCATGCTAACTCTGAAAGCTCATGCTAACTCTGAAAGCTCATGCTAACTCTGCCAGCTTAGGCCAACTGCCTCATACGCTAGAAAGCAGCACCTCTGCTCGCCAGCCCTATCCGCAGTGCGCATCTACACGTCATAAGCGCAGTGACTCGCCCTAGCCAATCAGTGCGCACTAGGCGGAGCTTCGCTGCTGCACGCTATACACGCTGTCTAACTTCACTGGCTATATACATGGCGCACGAAATCTACCTCTGTCGCGTCACAATACTCATTCATACATGGTAGATATAGGACGGTGCAGTGGGAAGGGATCAACAATAATAGTGATATGTAAAGTAAAAGGAAGGCTCAACATTGGATAATAATAATATTGTCAAAATTCTTCTATGAGTGTTCTTGTTCTCTTTGAATCAAGATATCTATCAAACAACCAATCAGTTCAGCTTATTACGTTGTATCTTCAACGAGAAAATATTGAACATACATTGAGATTGTTTGTATTCATTCTAATACGAAATTTAGGAAAGAGTACTTTCTCAAAACAGGAAATTATTTGCCAGAAGGTAACCGCATCTCGGTTAATAATTATCATCAGGATCGACAGAGCATGGAATAGGAGTGCTAGTTTTTAGATTAACTTAGTGACTGAAAATAATACCCCACATGAAGGTAATATTACCGTTACTGCTGTGTAAATTATCTAGTCATTTTCAGTCACTGTGTTCATCTTAAACTAGGACACCGATTCCATGTCCTGATGAAAGGCTGCTCTAATCGTGACGATATTGTCCCTTTAACTGCAAATAAAAATTCACATTATATTTAATGTGCAGTTTGTCAATGGACAATCATGAGTGGGCACTATTTATAGAGTCCTATGTGACAAGTTTGGATTACTCTCTGCTGATTCTCAGTATTTTCAAAGCATAAAACTAGTTCTCACCTTCCCGTTACGGTAAACTGCATGGAACATTCCGTATGCCGCATTCATTTATTTTCGTAGGATAGCAATGGAAGGTTTGATACATTTTACTGGTTTTTGTTATTAAATTATGTATTTTTCCTTTCTCGGCTATCAGTCCTGTTTAATTAACAAACAATTCACGATCTTTCATTGTCATCATACGGGGAAATGTATACCGTATTGGGACTATTCCACACAGTATTCGAGAAGGAATAAGTTTTAAAAATATTGAAAACCATGTTTTGACCTACCTGAACACTGTACATCGCCAATGCAAAGTGTACACTCACAATCAGACCCATGGAGAAAACGGGTACTATCGCATTCTAGTTCACAATCTGGAAAATGCAGTAAATAATACCCCATAAGTCATTATACAATGAGCTCGACAATATTGTATTGAGACTTAAAGGGAAGGTACAACATTGGTAATGACCAGATTATCAACTTAACAAATTATTATCTAAAGCATACTTGGTGTTAAGTTGATGCAGTCATTATACAATAAGCTCGACAATATTGTATTGATACTTAAAGGGAAGGTACAACATTGGTAATGACCAGATTATCAACTTAACAAATTATTATCTAAAGCATACTTGGTGTTAAGTTGATGCAGTCATTATACAATAAGCTCGACAATATTGTATTGAGACTTAAAGGGAAGGTACAACATTGGTAATGACCAGATTATCAACTTAACAAATTATTATCTAAAGCATACTTGGTGTTAAGTTGATGCAGTCATTATACAATAAGCTCGACAATATTGTATTGAGTCTTAAAGGGAAGGTACAACATTGGTAATGACCAGATTATCAACTTAACAAATTATTATCTAAAGCATACTTGGTGTTAAGTTGATAGAGTCATTATACAATAAGCTTTCGACAATATTGTATTGAGTCTTAAAGGGAAGGTACAACATTGGTAATGACCAGATTATCAACTTAACAAATTATTATCTAAAGCATACTTGGTGTTAAGTTGATGCAGTCATTATACAATAAGCTCGACAATATTGTATTGAGACTTAAAGGGAAGGTACAACATTGGTAATGACCAGATTATCAACTTAACAAATTATTATCTAAAGCATACTTGGTGTTAAGTTGATAGAGTCATTATACAATAAGCTCGACAATATTGTATTGAGTCTTAAAGGGAAGGTACAACATTGGTAATTACCAGATTATCAACTTAACAAATTATTATCTAAAGCATACTTGGTGTTAAGTTGATGCAGTCATTATACAATGAGCTCGACAATATTGTATTGAGACTTAAAGGGAAGGTACAACATTGGTTATCAGCATTAAGTTGATGCTCATTAACAAATTATTGTATTGAGACTTAAACAACATTATTATCAACTTAACAAATTATTATCTAAAGCATACTTGATGTTAAGTTGATAGAGTCATTATACAATAAGCTCGACAATATTGTATTGAGTCTTAAAGGGAAGGTACAACATTGGTAATTACCAGATTATCAACTTAACAAATTATTATCTAAAGCATACTTGGTGTTAAGTTGATGCAGTCATTATACAATGAGCTCGACAATATTGTATTGAGACTTAAGGCACAACATTGGTAAATTGACCAGATTATCAACTTAACAAATTATTATCTAAAGCATACTTGGTGTTAAGTTGATGCAGTCATTATACAATAAGCTCGACAATATTGTATTGAGTCTTAAAGGGAAGGTACAACATTGGTAATTACCAGATTATCAACTTAACAAATAATTATCTAAAGCATACTTGGTGTTAAGTTGATGCAGTCATTATACAATAAGCTCGACAATATTGTATTGAGACTTAAAGGGAAGGTACAACATTGGTAATGACCAGATTATCAACTTAACAAATTATTATCTAAAGCATACTTGGTGTTAAGTTGATGCAGTCATTATACAATAAGCTCGACAATATTGTATTGAGTCTTAAAGGGAAGGTACAACATTGGTAATTCAGATTATCAACTTAACAAATTATTATCTAAAGCATACTTGGTGTTACGTTGATGCAGTCATTATACAATGAGCTCGACAATATTGTATTGATACTTAAAGGGAAGGTACAACATTGGTAATGACCAGATTATCAACTTAACAAATTATTATCTAAAGCATACTTGGTGTTAAGTTGATGCAGTCATTATACAATGAGCTCGACAATATTGTATTGAGTCTTAAAGGGAAGGTACAACATTGGTAATGACCAGATTATCAACTTAACAAATTATTATCTAAAGCATACTTGGTGTTAAGTTGATGCAGTCATTATACAATGAGCTCGACAATATTGTATTGAGTCTTAAAGGGAAGGTACAACATTGGTAATGACCAGATTATCAACTTAACAAATTATTATCTAAAGCATACTTGGTGTTAAGTTGATGCAGTCATTATACAATAAGCTCGACAATATTGTATTGAGTCTTAAAGGGAAGGTACAACATTGGTAATGACTAGATTATCAACTTAACAAATTATTATCTAAAGCATACTTGGTGTTAAGTTGATGCAGTCATTATACAATAAGCTCGACAATATTGTATTGAGTCTTAAAGGGAAGGTACAACATTGGTAATGACCAGATTATCAACTTAACAAATTATTATCTAAAGCATACTTGGTGTTAAGTTGATGCAGTCATTATACAATAAGCTCGACAATATTGTATTGATACTTAAAGGGAAGGTACAACATTGGTAATGACCAGATTATCAACTTAACAAATTATTATCTAAAGCATACTTGGTGTTAAGTTGATGCAGTCATTATACAATAAGCTCGACAATATTGTATTGATACAGGGAAGGTACAACATTGGTAATTACCAGATTATCAACTTAACAAATTATTATCTAAAGCATACTTGGTGTTAAGTTGATACAGTCATCAATCATTCTGAGAAAAGATTCCGTCCAGATTGCTTCTATCAATCATACTGAAATTAGAATTAACAAACATTAATAATTTCTTCTTTCTTAAAAATGTAATTATTATTTCTTAAAAACATATTTCTCAATGATGTACCTTATCCCTTAACATTATCCTTCATGAATTATGTTGTGAAAACGATGTGATTTTTCCTTTGACAATACGAGTCACTTAATTTGATGAAATTTAGACTCGTATTACTGCTGTTATGAATGTGTAACCATTTTTGTCACTCAGTGAAACAGGCCATGCCTTTCTAACTTTGATCAGTGACCATATGTAGCTATCTAGCAAGCCTCCATTCTCATTAGATATTGAACATTGTGTATAATACAGTATAGAACACTCTCTATACTAACTGGATAAGAGATGGGCGCTGATTGGCCTATAAAAAGTTGAAGCAACCGGACGCCATGTTAGTTCCCCCAAAAGGTCCACCTTCTTTCTTGGGGGAACAAAGATGGCAAACAACGAGCTTCAGCCAATCGGCGCGATCTCCTATCCAGTAAGTACAGAGATCAGTGTATAGGACCTACTCCTGTTAAGTATTATGCTACATCTATTGCAATTATTTTGAACATGTCTTTCCGTCAAATATTTGTCGATTTGAAATATTTATTTGTTTGTGTGTGCAGTTTACTCTGAGTGAGTATGTGAACATTCTATGCAAGTTTACCAAATCAAATTTTGATTTATCAAATGATAAATTCATAATTTTGATTATCATAGAATCGTATATTGAGGATCATGAAATGTGTGAAAAAATATTTATTGTTTCAGCTCATTTGATTGACACGACTGAAATTGATAAACTGTTGGACAAAGTGGTGATTTTAGAAATTTTCTCAAAAATGAAAGCACTTTAGGAGGAATAATTTGCCAGGGTAACATTTAGACAATATAGAAAACAATTGGTGTTCTTTGGTTTTAATGAGAAATGTAAATGTGGCATAGTTTAAGAGTCTCGACACAATCAACAGGACATGGAATCGGAGTGCTAGTTTTAGATTAACTCAATGACTGAAAATAATACCTCACATGATTAGGTCATATTATCGTCGCTGCTGCATAAATGAGCCAGTAATTTTCAGTCAGTCTTCATCTTAAACTAGGACACCGATTCCATACCCAGTGGTGTTCATATTGAGCGAACTGGTTAATGGATGAAAATATCCAGCTTGCACAAAAAGCTGTGACAGAATGAAGCATACCTGTGCATTTTCCCTCCAAAACCAACACTGGATTGCAAAGCTAAGCCGTGATTGGTCAAAATCTATGAATAATAAGTACACCACCTGCACCTGATTGGTCAAAACTCTTGGCTATGATTGGACCAATTCATGAATAATTAAGGCTTGGATCCTACACAGGATCCCAACTTCTGAAGAAAAGTTGAGTTTGCATGTGTTACAGTGGCACAAAGTGTTCTCATAGAACATTTACACACCATAAATGGCTTTAAAACAAAGCCATTTAAACTATAACAAGAAGTAAACCTGTGTTTCCCCGAGCATAAATGATTTCGTCAAAATACATTCATTGTGACAAAATCTCATGTAAACGGTATTCGGTGGTGTTGATATTGAGCGAACTGGTGTCTCTCCCAGTTTGTACAGTGCATACCGGTATCCCATAGTTTGTACGTACCTGCGCATACATTGCCGCTCCAGCCTCCAAGACATTCACACTGACATGTCTGATCATTGAGCACACCCTTATTCTCACAGGATAGCTCACACTCTGGAAGTAAAGTCAGGGTGGTACATTATTATTGGTTTAAACCATGTACATGTATGAGATTCTATTTCAGTGATATCAACGTTATTCTTCCACGGTGTTCATATTGAGCGAACTGCCTACACCACTTGGGTAGTTTTATAAAGCTGTGTCCTTTATACTCCATTTGTCTACATAGAGAAAATGCTGTAGATTTGTCATTGAATTAATTCATGCAATTCTGAGCGCAATATACTCTCTGGAAAATCCGCTGTAGAAATGGCAGTTATTATTATTGAAATATGATGTCTCTGAATAAATGTCTAGATGTACTTCAAAGAGATAAGTAATTAGGTTACTTTCCGGTACATTGCTATTTCAGTTCGGGTCACAAAAATGACCACTGTCTAGCGTGCCTCCATTTTAGTGTTTCTGTTGACCACTTTCCAAAAGCTCAGTGACATAAATAATTGTTCAATGAAACAATTAAATGTCATCATTGAAACTACTTATCATGTCTTTGCCGATGACTGTGGTTTAGTAATAAAATCCTTTATGATAACGTGCCAAAACGAAAACCGATATTTGTGAAAACTAGAACATGTTGAATGTGTCAACTAGTTATTTATAGAATGATCAGCGAAACACTTGGACACTGTTTTTCAAAGAATAACAAATTTGGACGCCCTATTTTCAAATTCTGGCTTATACACTGACCTGTGCCCTCTGGATGACTGTACAACACCTTAGCAATCTAGCCCTATATTGACGGTGCTAGTCAGAAGTCATTTAACCCATACATTCAACCCATTTCGTGTAGCCAAGGATCACACCCCATATTACGATGCTAAACCTGAAGGGAAGCGGCAGTCTGGGAATCACTAGGACAGGATGCGATTTCATCACAAGTATGGATGAGATGATTTAGTTCGGGAAATCACAAAGTCTCATCACAAATGTTACATCATGATATAATCTAGTTATGCATTTTGTAGCGTAAAGGGCCAATCTCTTACCATAAAGACCAATATTATTTTGTATTTTTTTGTATTTTTGCAACGTTTTTTCCGCAAAATTGTTGCCACATTCAAAATATTAGTATTTTTTGCCATAAATTATTTGAAAGTTCAAACACTTTTACAATATAATTAGTTTAATATTTTTTCCAGAGATTTCTTCACATTATTATGCAATCAATATTCTTTGAGGAATACGAAATGTGTGCAGAAATCAACTATTAATTGTTTCAAATAATTTGATTGATAGATTTTAAAATTAGGAATTATTTGCCAGGGTGATTGTTAGACAATAATTTGGTAATTATGTAAAGCAATTTGTGTACTTTAAATTTTAATGTGAAATGTAAATGTGACATAATTAAATGTCCCTTATTCAAATAACACCAGTGATGTCAACTTTATTCTTCCATGGTGTTCATATTGAGCAAACTACCCAACATGGACACCATATAGTTTTGAATACGTCATTTATTGCAATGTACATCCAATAGTTTGTACGTAGCTATTGAGCATAAATTGCCAATCCAGCCTTCCTCACATTCACACTGACATGTCTGATCATTGAGCTGACCATGATCACAGGACAGCGTACACTCTGGAAAATAAAGGCAGGGGTTGTAAAATACTATTTGTTTATATTATATATAAGATTATTATCAATTGCATTGACACGCTTATCATCTACGGAAACAAAAACTCCAAGCGCATTGCTCCATTGGAGATGGTACAAAGTTCCTTGATATTTTAACTAAAAAGTGATCAGTATGTATTTAATTAGTTATTTGCTATTCGAAAAATCGAAATTCGCAGGCAAAATGCACGTTAGGGAGTCAGGGTTCACACCCAATGTTACGATACCAAACCTGAAGGGAATCTGCATTCTGGATTTCACTTGGACATACATGGTGCGATTTTGTAAAGGATGGATCTTTTAGTTCGGTAAATCACAACTCATATTAATGTATTTTGTATCGTGTGATCAAGTGTACTACATGAGATAATCTGTTAATGCAATATATAGCGTCTAGGGCCAACGTTTCATGTCAAGTAGTTAGGCTACACACCTTTAAATGATGGACACCATTAAGAGCAATGTCTTATTGCATTTTAGCACGTCTCTTCTGCAAAATCGTTGCCGTATTAGTGTTCACCAAACATTTTTTACAACATGATTAGTTTATTGTATGTGTGAAGATTTCGTCACTTTATTATACATTCAGTATACAAGAACAATCATGACATGTGTGTAGAATGATATTAATATTTCAGCAAATTTTTTGGTCAACAAAATGTTTGACGATATTTAATTAAAATTTAATATTTCATCTCATTTTTTTGGTTGACACTTTGCTGAAATTGGGAAACTTTATTAACGGAAAATGTTCGACAATATTTTATTAAAATTTGATTTCCAGTATTGTGTACAGTAATATAAAAGCACTTCCGACGGAATAATTTCACATGATGAATTTTGGTTATATAATCTTGGTAATTGCCTGCATTTAATGACCATAATTATGCAGTCGCCATCTAGCGCGTCTCCATCGTCATTGGATAGTGGGCAATGTGTATAATACAGTATAGGACCTACGCAGGTCTAGTATTAGGCTGCATCCATCGTCATTGGATAGTGGGCAGTGTGTATAATACAGTATAGGACCTACGCAGGTCTAGTATTAGGCTGCATCCATCGTCATTGGATAGTGGCCAATGTGTATAATACAGTATAGGAGCTACGCAGGTCTAGTATTAGGCTGCATCCATTGTCATTGGATAGTGGCCAATGTGTATAATACAGTATAGGAGCTACGCAGGTCTAGTATTAGGCTGCATCCATTGTCATTGGATAATGGCCAATGTGTATAATACAGTATAGGACCTACGCAGGTCTAGTATTAGGCTGCATCCAAATAAAAAAGTTACCTCATTTTCCGTAAACAATTTGGTAACGTCCGAAACAATATTAATTTTGAAATATCAACAAATACAGGAATTGTAAAACCTATTTATTATTTCATTTTGAAAGAACCTCAAGGCAGCTTCCCATCACAGCATAAATTAATGCTGTATCTAATTGCATTATCATTATACAGTCAGCAAAACAAATTTTCCGTTAACAGCTGTAACGTCCGAAACGACTAACGTCCGAAACAAAAAATACCATTTCTCAGCTAATAACTCAAAGTTTGTAATTGCATTGTAGGTACACGTATCTCAGTACATAATTTTTCCCTATGCTATCATTGTATATTGTTTGTATTCATGTTTTTCTTTGTTTCCGCGCCTTGTGCGCCCAGCAGGGTGGATATGTGTGCGCTACAAATCTTTATTATTATTATTATTATTTCGCATTAGCACAGCATGAAAAGAAAGATCTTGTTTTCCTTTCTGCCGGTTACACCTCGAGTCAAGCTACGTCCCGTAGCCTTAAATCTCGAGTGTCTTTCGCAGAATCCTTGCTGTCCCTAAGAGTGCCGCCTTCTGTAGTGGTTCTACTCTAACAGATGTTCCTATCTCCTTGAGATGTTTCTCCAACGCCTTCGGAATTGTACCCAGTGCTCCCACTACCACAGGAATTACCTTCACCTTGACTTGCCACAGCTTGCGGAGTTCTCTCGCTAAATCCTGATATTTCTGTACCTTCTCCTTCTCCTTCGAAGCTACTCTACTATCACCCGGCACAGCTATATCAATAAGATGACACATCTTTGCATGCTTATCCAAGACAACAACATCCGGCCGTCTATGTTCTATAACATGATCTGTCTGGATGTTGAAGTCCCAGAGAATCTTGACATGATCCGTTTCTTCAACCTTTTCCGGCACATGGTCGTACCACTTCGATTGCACCTTGACACCGTACTTCTTACACAGATCCCAATGGATCACCTTGGCCAACTTGTCGTGTCTGCCTTTGTACTGTCTGAGCATGCACTCTGCATTCGCTGACAATGTGAAATACAGTCTCCTCCGCCGCATTGCACATTCTGCACATAGAAGAGACATCTGACTTCTCGATCCTTGCCTTCATCACATTCGTCGGCAGAGACTGGTCTTGCGCTGCAGTAATCAGACCCTCAGTTTCTTTCTTTAGTTCTCCTCTCAACCATTCCCAAGTCTTGCTACTTGCCACTTCTTCTGTACATCTCAGGAATCGGCCGTGAAGTGGTTTTTCCTGCCAATCTCGTGTTCTTTCTTCTCTTCTTTGATTCTTATACTCCTTTGGACCTAATTCGTCTGCCTTCATGTATTTCTGCGCAACCTTCAACAACTTTTCCCGAGTACTTCTTACATGACACTGCAAGCTCCTTCTCTCGATGTTAACGCTGTCTGATACACTAAGTAACCCTCTTCCGCCCTCTGACCTTGGTAGATAGAGTCTGCTGACATTCGACCGTGGATGTAACATACCGTACATCGTCATTACTTTCCTCGTTTTCCTGTCAGCAACATCTAGATCTGCCTTAGTCCACTCGACAATTCCCGCACTGTATCTCATTAGTGACACCGCCCAAGTGTTGATCGCCTTTATCATATTCCCTCCATTCAGCTTGGACTTCAAACACTTCTTCACTCGTCTTATGTACTCTTTCTTAAGTCTCTCTTTCGATTCCTCGTGCAGTACATGATCTGCTTCAAGCACTCCAAGATACTTATAACTTTCTTCTTCACCCAACGCCCTCAATTGTGTGCCATCTGGTAAAGCAATTCCATCCGAATGTACCCTTTTACCCCTCTTCATGGTCATCGCAGCACATTTCTCCAGACCAAACTTCATGCCGATGTCATCGCTGAAGATCCGTACAGTCTGCACCATGGAATCAATCTCTTTCTCGTTCTTTGCAAACAACTTCAGGTCGTCCATGAAGAGAAGATGATTAATCCTGCATCCATCCTTTGTCATCTCGTATCCCGCACTAACCTTCCGCAAAATCATCGTCAAAGGGAACAGCGCCAAAACAAACAACAGTGGAGACAGAGAATCACCCTGGAAAATACCTCGTCTGATGTTTACCTTACCAAGACATTCATCACTGGCCATCAGATTTGTTCTCCATGTCTTCATGCTCTCACCCAGAAGACATTTCACCGCATCAGCTGCCCCTATCATATCCAAACATTCCATAATCCACGAGTGTGATACCATGTCATATGCCTTCTTGTAATCTATCCATGCCATGGCCAGATTAGTTTTCCTGTTCCTACAGTCCTTTAGAACCGTCTTATCAATGATGAGTTGGTCTTTCGTTCCTCTTGACCGCTTCTTGCAACCTTTCTGCTCATCTGGAAATAACTGCTGATCTTCTATGTGGCTATACAGATCTTCTGCAATGATACCGGTCAGAAGTTTATACATCATGAGCGCCCAGCAGGGTGGATATGTGCGCGCTATAAATCTTTATTATTATTATTATTATTATTATTATAGTTACTTGCAACGTTACCCTTCTTAATGTCCTTCACGATGAGAACCGTTCTTGCTTCAGTCATCCACGTCGGAACGTTGCCACGCACTAAGCATTGTTGCAGTTGCTGGGCTATTCTTTCGTGAAGACTACTGAAGTTCTTTAGCCAGTATCCGTGCACTTGGTCTGGTCCCGGGGCTTTCCAATTTGGCACTTTCCTCAACTGTTTCTTCACCTTGCTCACATCAATCTGAAATCCCTTTTGTTGTTGTACATTCTTTAACTCGTCTTTCACGTCGGCTAACCATTCTGCTTGTCCGTTATGATCACCAGGCTGATCCCAAAGGCCACCCCAAAAATTCCTTGCCTCTGCTGGCTCTGGGCCCACTTGTGAGTTGTCACATTTCCCGTCCATTTCTTTGAATAATTGACGTTGATTTGTACTGAATAGGCGATTTTGATGAAACTGCCTGACTCTGTCATCGTACCTCTTTACTTTCGCAGCCTTCGCCTTGACCCTTTGCTTTATTTCTTCCTTAACTACACTCATCCCCTTTCCTTTTACTTGATACTTCTTCATTAATCTGTTCCTCATATCTGAATCTTTCATTGCACCTCTATCCATTTGCTCTATTCTACTGAGATCTTTGCGTAACTCGTTAATTTGGCCCTCAAGTCTGCGTTTCCACCAAGGTTTATTATCTTTATGTCGTGATTGTGAATGTGAAGATTTTACCCCTGATCTCTCCGCTACTACAACTGCACCTGCAAAGACAAGATCGTTAATTTCAGAAAGATTAGTAGTACTTACCGTCCCAAGGATTCTACTTACCATAGCTGACACATTTGTCAGCTTTTTCCTTGGGACCTGGCGCAATGCAGGAATACTCCACTTACCTGTCCCTTTTACCGATACCATTACCTCTTCAATCCTCTTCCTAATCTCTAGCTCTTCCTCCGTCAAGTCTTCTGTTCCCTCTTCTATTTCTCCACTGACCTCATCCGCACTCTGGGAACTTGCCAGCTCACCAGCGACCACGTTGTCCAGTTCCTCCTCCTGCAGTTCTTCATCCCCAGCCTCTGTCCGTGATATTATTCTACTCATCTCTTCCACCTCAACTTTCGTTAGCCACTGATTATGTTTGATTTGTTTTACCTGGTCAGCAAGCCGCTGTTCGCTTATTTAAAACATGCCTTTACCCTGCCATATGTTAATCATTCTCCTTCTGTACCCTCGGTTCTCTGGCTTGCTCTTTATAAAACATTCCATTGCAATTCTGTTATCGTCCTTACTCCACTTTCTCCTGTTAACAGCACGAATTCTGTTATTGTTCTGAGCAGTGTGTGTACGATCTGGCGGTACCTGCTCAAGCATACCGACCAGAACGGGCGATGGACTTCCTCTTTGAGAGTTCGTCGCTGATTCACCGTTGAGTTGATGCTGCATAGCATTCATTATTATCATCACAAAATTGTGAGAAAAGTTGTATTGTTTTAGGGGAAATTACATGCAAAAGCGATGTGTATTTCACCCTGCAGTAGTTCACTCAGCGTTAGTTGCTATCAAGATGTTCTAAAGGACGCAGATGGAACGCGTGTCTCACTGCTAACTATATACACTGAGTAACGTACGTTGTAAAGAGTCTTCCGAAATCGGAGAAATCCAAAGGTTTTACAGTAAAAGCCACAAGATCTTAAATGGCCGATGTTGAAACTTACCCTGTAGAGTCTACTCGGTAGCACCTACAAGGAGTACACTTTTGGTAATGATTATACGACGGGAAACAATAAATATTTTCGCTTGAATCGAGAGCCGATCTGTCGCAGTGTTTCTTGTCTCGACGCCATTATTATTATTATTATTATTAAACTGTTTGATATTGTTCAAGCTCATCACCCCAAGCTCATTGCTATGCCGATGGCATGCAGTTGTATCTCTTCTTTTCACCTGATGTGGTGAGGAGCAGGAATAAGCTCTATCGGCCATGGAATCATGTATTAATGATATTAGTTAATGGATTGTTGCTAATGGCCTATTTTTAATCGATTGTAAGTCAGAATTTATAATTATAGGTACTCGTCAACAGTGTGCTAAGGTAAAGCTAAGAAACATAATGATTGGTCAGTCTAGTATTAACCCAGCTAACATGCATACGTTGGGCCGACGTCGGTGAACGTCGGATAAGTCGGCGTCAAAAAACGTTGTACGGACGTTGGGAAGGTCGGAGTCACTTTCTAAACGTTGTACGGACGTTGGCAAACAGTATGAAGTACAACATGTCGATTTTCAACGTTGGCACAACGTAGTTATAATACGGACAACGTAACGTCGGCGTACTAAGGTTGTGCCAACGTCTGGAAATGTTGGCACAACGTAGTTATAATGTGGGCAACGTAACATATGCGTCCTAAGGTTTTGTCAACGTCGGCAAATGTTGTACAGTATAACAGGTCGATTTTCAACGTTGGCACAAAAAACGTGGTTAAAATGTGTACAACCTGACTACGGCGCATCATACGTTGTGCCGACGTCAAAATCCAATGGTGTTTTAATTTCCGAAGAGGCAGGGCATTGTACACTTTAATTTAAAAAAACATATCGTAATTTTACAGCTAAAAGTGTGTAAATTCCACGGTGAATTACCGTATCATCCCTTTTCAGTGTTTTACGGCCGAAACCCGTATTACGGCCGCTCCCATTGCACTCTGGGATATATCCAATATGTAAATCATCTGACCTTAATTTGACCTAGCTTTGTGCTCGAATCATTTCCAAGGTTTAAATATGTGAAAATGGGTCATTTTAAGCCATTTTCAAATATTTACTGTTAACTTTATGATAAAAGGTAAGATTTTGGTGCTCTCTTCTATTTTGATGTAAAAAAGTACATTCAAAATTACAAATATTGAAATATAGATTATAATTGCATGACACCATGATTTGAAAAGAGATTTGAAAAGACAGTATATAAAGGATACATGTTCTAAACATTAGTAACTGGAGAGGGGTCGTTGAAAAAGGAACCAGACTGCGCGTACGTATAGGTAATGCCCCAGTCACATTTACGGCGATTGTAGGAAAGGCGCCCGCCCGGCGAGCTTTTTGCCTAAAATCGCACGGGAATCGGGGAAATCTTACGGTCACCGGCGGATCAATCGGAGCTATCGGCCGATTAAAACGGGCCGCCGCCAACTTTTAACGCGGAGTTATAATTTTCCGATGGCCGGCAGACTTTTTTTCGATCTAACTCATCGCAAATGAACCGCAGGGGACCCGTAAGGGAGCCGTCCAATAGCGGGCATCGTGCGGGATACGTCCGGCCTCCCCCCGTTCACCTGGCGGGCTCCGCCCGGGCGGAAAACATCGGCCGGGTGCCTCAAGGCCTCCGTACGGTGCCTGGACGATGTCCGTAGGGCCACCCTACGGTCCCCGTCCGTTGTCCGTTTGACTTAATCGGCGGAAATCTAATTTGTTGCCGTGCGGCGCCCGTATCTAATGTGACCGTGACCAAGTGCAATTTGAGACATCCGGGATTTGTCTCCGATGGCCGGGACATCGGGTGACCGCCCGATACCCCCTCTCCGCCCGGCGGAAATGTGACTGGGGCATATGTGAAAGACTTTGTGTAAAATAAACAATTGCATCGATTAATGCAGCATCCCGTGGACGTTTCAACCTTAACTGCTTTAAACACCGTAAATAATACGTTAACCGTAGATTCATTTCCAGTTATGAAAATACGGTACCCGTGAATACATGGAAATATTGAAAACCCCGCAGCACTACATTTGACCGGGAATTTTTTTTTTTCAGTGTAGGTCTACCCAGCCTAGCATGCATACGTTGGCCCAACGTGTGCCAACGTTGTGGCGGGGTTGACCCGTCGTCGGTACAACGTTGGCCTAAACGTCTTCGACGTTGGCCCGATGGAGAGAATAAACGTCAAGGCGACGTCAACTGCCGACGTTGAGCCAATCATAAAATATTATGTTGTCCCAGGGGTCGAAATTGCCGGTAGCCCGCTAGCCCGGGACTAGTGGATTTACAGCCGGGCTACTATTTTTTCCAGTTTGATATCCCGGCGGGCTAGTGGAATAATAAAGTAAAAATGCATCATCACAAATAATAATGAACTGTCTGACAATAAGGTTCGGCTCTTTACTTTGTAATCAGTAGTGAAAAATTTGTTGTCAACTCGCCATTGCATCAAAACATGCTAGAGATGCATTATATCGGCCATGGATTCCTTTGATCGTACAGCGGTCCGCAGCCAGCACGGCGCAGCATGCACTGCAGTGACGTTGTCACATAAAATACTGCTCACCTAAAAATTTGCTTCCCTACTGTAGAGTGTGCGCAGTGGAATATTCGGTCCTGTGCACGTGCACAATTTCACGGTGTCTATATCTAATAACACACTCGGCTTCGTATACCGAACTGGTTCCCGCACTCGTTCAGCAGGTAATCAGATTGCTGTGGTGAGAACTAGGCACAGTGTAGCCTTTAGTCAAGGCGCGCGTGGCACCCCGGATACTGGCGTACAGACGACACGAAAGACCACCACAGCACTGTTGTGGTCTTTCGTGTCGTCTGTACGCCAGTATCTGGGGTGCCACGCGCGCCTTGACTAAAGGCTAGGCACAGTGCGGACGAAGAACATGCCGCGTTATAATTATCTGTGCACTATACTATCGGTTTACCTGATTAGTGATTGATTGAAAGTTTGGGGCCAGCCGGCTTCGCTCGCTAACTAATATCAACAGTACAGAAGCATGTGGCGCTTTTTGCAAGGAGTGAAACCTCCCGCGAAAAAACAAAAAGTGGCCGGCGATGACAATAAACAAGTCGATCCTATGAACAACAAAAAAGAACACGGAAATTCCAGAGGGCTTGGCAGAATGACCGTAAGTGGTTGAACTACGATGATAAAAACAATGTGATGTATTGCAAGTGATGCGTAAAATTTGCATATAATTCCGAAGATAAGAAGTCTGCATTTTTTTTAAAGCTCTTTTTTTTGGGCTACTGAAATCTAATCTGGGCTACTAAAAAATTTGTGTTACTAGCCCTGCTGGCTACCATGAAAATCCATTTAATTTCGACCCCTGTTGTCCCAACGTGTTACTAATACGTCATACGAACATTGGATGTGCCGACGTTGGCCCGATGGAAAAATTAACGTCAATGCGATGTCAACTGCCGACGTTGGGCCAACTGTAAATTCTTACGTTGGCCAACGTTGGCCCAACGTATGCATGTTAGCTGGGAATTCAAAGGTTTTAGTTCGTAATTTAGGAGTGTGGTTTGACACTAATCTTTCTATGCAGACACATATTACTAAGACTTGTAACACAGCATTTTATTATCTTCACAATATCAGGGCGATTAGAAAATACTTGACACGGGAGTCTACTGAGACGTTGATACTTGCTATATGGTTTCCCTGACACTCATATTAGTCAACTTCAGCGTATTCAAAATGCTTGTGCTCGGCTTGTATGCGGTGCGAAGAAATACTCACATTACCCCAGTATTATTTAGTCTTCATTGGCTTTCTGTCAGATACCGCATTCAGTTTAAAATACTGTTATTAACATACAAAATCTTGCAAGGTTTAAGTCCAGAATATTTTATTCAGCTTATTACCATTCGTCCACAACATTATAACTTGCGTAGCCATAGTTCAGAAAATGGCATTCTCCTTAGTAATCCACGTCAACGGAGTCGAGTACGATTGGGTGATTGTGCTGTTCAATATGCTGCTCCGGCTCTTTGGAATAGTTTGCCTGTTTTAGTTAGAAATGCTAGTACTGTAATTAAATTTAAAAGTCTGTTAAAGACGCACCTTTTTAATGAAGTTTTTAATGGTTGAAATTGTAATCGTTTTATCATTTTCTGTTAGTATTTTACCTAGGTCATTTGTAATTTTTATAATTTTTATCATTACATAATCCTTCTTTTAATTGTAATGCGCATCTGAACATTTCTGGGAGGAACTTCCGCAAAATAAATATATTATTTATTTTAACTCTCCCAGTTTTTGCAGTGTATGTCACACATTTTGTACGTACCTGCACACAAATTACCACTCCAGCTGCTGTAGCAATTACACTGACATTTCTGATCATTGAGCACACCATTCTCACAGGATAGTGCACACTCTGGAAGTAAAGTCAAGGTTGTACATTATTATTGATGAAATTCTACTCGATTTTATTGACAACATTATTATCTACGGAAACATTCAAAAATAATATCAGCTCAAAGTGGATTGTTCCCTTAAACTCTATAAAAGCTGTGTCCTTTATACTCCATATGGCTACATAGAGAAAATGATGTAGATTTGTCATTGAATTGATTCATGCAATTCTGAGCGCAGCATATTTTCTGGAAAAGGCGCTGTGGAAATGACAGTTATTATTATTGAAATATGATGTCTCTAAATAAATGTCAAGCTGCAATTAGGTCACTTTCCGGTACATTGCCATTTCAGTTTGGGTCACAAAAATGACCACTGTCCAGCGTGCCTCCATTTTAGTGTTTCTGTTGACCACTTTCCAAAAGCTCAGTGACATAAATAATTATTCGATGAAACAATTAGATGTCATTATCGAAACTACTTATGTCTTTGCCGATGACTGTGGTTTAAGAATAGGATCCTTTATGATAACATGCCAAAACGAAAACCAATATTTATGAAAACTAGAACATGTTGAATGTAAACAACGAAATTTGACTGCAGCAGGATATGAACCTACGCCATAGTATTAGCCAACAATACCTTTGGACATCCTGTTTGCTAAATGGACACCCTGTTTTATTTGTAAAACACATGCAAAAAGTATTGGAAGTTAAACACTTGGACACTGTTTTTCAAAGAATAGCAAATCTGGCCGCCGTATTTTCAAATCCTGGCTTCTACGCTGACCTGCGCTGACCTCACGATGACCGTACCATTACTCTATATCAGCTGAGCAATCTAGCCCTATGTAGGCGATTTACCGATTTGATCAATATCTTTGTTCAGGGGGTGCTAGTCAGAAGTCATTTAACCCATACATTTAACCCATTTCTGTGTAGCCATGGATCACACCCAATAATACGTTGCTAAACCTGAAGGGAAACGGATGATGTATGGATGAGATGATTTAGTTTAGTAAATCACTATATGTCTCATCACAAAGTTTACATTATGTTCCTCTTATCATAAAGACCAATATCATATTGTATTTTTGGTATTTTGGCCACGTTTTTTCCGCAAAAGCGTTGCCACATTCAAAATCTTAGTATTTTCCGTATAGTTCACTCAAGGTGAGTTTGCAATAATTATATGGAAGTTCACCAATTTTTTTTTACAACATAATTAATGAAATTTGTTTTCCAGAGATTTATTCCGTCATACCCTAATTTCTCTCCACCCAGGAGTAAATGTTGTACCTGTGATGGCAGAGTTGGTTGTTGTGTTCGATTAGCCCATATGCGCCGAAATGGCAGCAATTGAGCTGTATAGTGTATTCTCCCCAGAGAGCTGAGATGGTTTCAGGAATGATTTATGAGCCTGATGAGCAGGGGGTAATAATGTACAGCGCTGTGATTCCTCGTGTGATTATTGCCTTTGCCGTTACAAGTGACCTACTTTCATGAATTTTAGAAGTGTCTTTAAATTAAAAATTACCTTTGGTAATCATCTAATTACAAAGTTACTGAAAACTGACAATTAAAAACCTTACTGTGAAGTTGGTGATATACATGTACATGTACCAAACAAACTGAGAAATTATTTCGTCTGACATGCTGACATTTTTGATAAAATGAAAAATGTCTTACACATTTGAAATGAATCACAGCAATAACTTAGTGGAATGGTGTATACTCTACAATGTTGTTTGATTATCTAAAGGTAGATTTTTACCAAAAGGTAGATCATTTATAATGTTTATTTATTCATCCAAATATTATCATTTTTAGGAGGTGAGGATATTGTGAATTTTCAAACAATCTTAATGATTTGTGCCAAAGAAGATTGATACGCATCTAGCAGCGTGCCATGGGGGCTGCACCGGAATACATAATGTTATTCTATTCCGTAAATTCCAATATAAAGATTTAATTATTATGTTGTATCACTCAGTGAAACAGGTCATGCGTTTCTAGTATTGGTCACATATCCAATGACCATAATTATACAGTCATCATCTAGCGTGTCTCCATTGTCATTGGATAGTGGGCAATGTGTATAATACAGTATAAGACCTACGCAGGTCTACTATTAGGCTGCATCCATTGTCATTGGATAGTGGGCAGTGTGTATAATACAGTATAGGAGCTACGCAGGTCTAGTATTAGGCTGCATCCATTGTCATTGGATAGTGGGCAGTGTGTATAATACAGTATAGGAGCTACGCAGGTCTAGTATTAGGCTGCATCCATTGTCATTGGATAGTGGGCAGTGTGTATAATACAGTATAGGAGCTACGCAGGTCTAGTATTAGGCTGCATCCATTGTCATTGGATAGTGGGCAGTGTGTATAATACAGTATAGGACCTACGCAGGTCTAGTATTAGGCTGCATCCATCATCATTGGATAGTGGGCAGTGTGTATAATACAGTATAGGAGCTACGCAGGTCTAGTATTAGGCTGCATCCATCGTCATTGGATAGTGGGCAGTGTGTATAATACAGTACAGGACCTACGCAGGTCTAGTATTAGGCTGCATCCATCGTCATTGGATAGTGGGCAATGTGTATAATACAGTACAGGAGCTACGCAGGTCGAGTATTAGGCTGCATCCATTGTCATTGGATAGTGGGCAATGTATATAATACAGTATAGGAGCTACGCAGGTCTAGTAATAGGCTACATCCATTGTCATTGGATAGTGGGCAGTGTGTATAATACAGTATAGGAGCTACGCAGGTCTAGTATTAGGCTGCATCCATTGTCATTGGATAGTGGGCAATGTCTATATTACAGTATAGGACCTCCGCAGGTCTAGTATTAGGCTGCATCCATTGTCATTGGATAGTGAGCAATGTGTATAATACAGTATAGGACCTACGCAGGTTCTAGTATTAGGCTGCGTCCATCGTCATTGGATAGTGAGCAATGTGTATAATACAGTATAGGAGCAACGCAGGTCGAGTATTAGGCTGCATCCATTGTCATTGGATAGTGAGCAATGTGTATAATACAGTACAGGACCTACGCAGGTCTAGTATTAGGCTGCATCCATTGTCATTGGATAGTGAGCAATGGAGCAATGTGTATAATTCATTTTATCAATTTTATGATCAAATGCTTTATACTCAGCATTCAATACTCACATTTCCCCCGTTTTCTGTCCTGGCACATGTACATTACGTTCCATGTTGCGTGCGGTGGTGCCTGCGTTTAAGTGTGTGTATGTATACATGCTTTGTGCTTATGTACTGTCATGGTGTTGACAGTTGGACGTGCTAGTACATTCTGGCAGTCTTGGTGTGTGTGAAGCTATTTATACTGGTTTGGTGGATCTGCAGGCAACCAATCAGCAATGGCGTTATTTGCTAAGTGGTTTGATTGGTTCATATGTTGAAACTTGCAGCCAATGAGAGCACAGTAATTGCAGGACTTGTCTCAATTAGGAGGGAAATTTTCTGGCTTAGCGTCACTTTGTCACAGCTTGTGATTTAAGTCAAAATGTATAACAATTTGCTCTGGCAAATTGATCGGATTTTCCTTTGCTTAGCGTATCTTTCCGGATTTTATTTACACGAGGGTGAAAGCCCCCTTTTTGTTTGCTGTCGTGTGAGTTATTCAGCAGCATTGATATATCAGGGAGTGATTTTCTACGGTTTATTGGGATCTTTATGCTATGCGCTGAGTGACTTACGCACGTTGGGCCAGACGGGCCGTATAGTTCATACTCGTCGGCTTGCCGCTACATTCGCGGCGGGTTGTTCGCCCGCAACAAACTGCAAGGTCGAGCTATCTTCTATAGCTCTTCTAGCTATATCAATTTTGTGCCCATATCTTGTTTTTCCGGAGGATACGCCGGTTTGTGCTACTGAGCTTGTTGGAGGCTATGCCCTTATATTTTATAGTGACTTCCTCTATTTCTTCGTGATCGACGTTCACTTCGTGTCTAACTGTTACTGAGCGATGTATTCATCTTCCTAACGGCCTGTTTGATTGCTGAGGCTACCGTCTCCGTGTTTTTCTTCGCTGGAGGCCACCAAAGTACCATCTACGGAATTTACGCTGGACTGACACGATTTTCCAGTCTTTCTGATTTTTCATTTGAAGCTATCGGCTTTGGTGCTTTGACACGTTAACGTTAAATATCTTCTCGGTGTTCGCTTTGACTGGAGGCAACGGAGTGTCGGATTATTTTTCTCCAAGAACTGTTTGACTCTTGAGGCTATCGTCTTCGTGCTTTTCTTTGCTGTGTCTGCTTGGAGCTTACGGAATTGCAGCAATCCAGTGACTGTTTTTTATTAAAGACACTGACTGTCGGCGTTTATGCCTTATAATTCTTCACTTTCGTGTTAGCTTGGAGGCTGCTAAGTAATAAAGGACCAGGAGGACAGATTTTTCTTCACGGACTCTTTGATGGCTGAAGCTGCCGTCGCCGGCCATGTTTTTTCTTCGCTGCCGTGTTCGCTTGGAGGCTACGGATTTTTTCCAGAATTTCCAGGAGTTCACGCTTGGGGGCAAACATTGCGCCTACGGATGACGGAGTGACTTTTTCTTCGCCTGGAGTTCACAGAATTGTTTTCTTCAGTGACTCTTATCATTTGACAATTTAGACTTCACTATTTTTCTTCAATAACTTTCATTTCGTACGGAATGCCGCGGTCGAAGCGGGCAGTTCGTGCCCCGACACGTTTTGCTGAGGGCGTGGAGCCGCCGCCGCCCAAGAGGACTCGGACAAGTCTCCGGCAACCTTGCTCCCGTTCCTGCTATTGGCCTAAATGTAGGTATGTGCTATGTGACAAAAAAAATAAAATAAAATAAAATAAATAAATAAATGAAATAAATAAATAAATTTAAAAAAAATTATAATAAAATAAATAAATAAATAAATAAATTTAAAAAATAAAAAAATAAAAAAATAGGCCTAAATAAAAAAAATAAAATAAAAAATAAAATAAAAAATTGATTGCCATTGTAACTTAAAACCATTGAACGTATCTTGTGTTTTAAAATGAAACAAAGATCTTTTTTCTAGGACAAATATGAAGGCAGTTATGCAAAATTTGCAAGTCAAAATTTTGTTATTAATTTTACCACACCTTTTAATGTAAGAAGTGTGACCGCTTTTGTTATTTTTCACAGTAAACTACTTTTTGTGAATTGTGAAATTATTTGCAAGCATTGTACCAGCAGAGGGCCTTTAAAAGGCACAGCAAAATGAAGTATTAATTAATCAAGTAATTAAAATCATTCATCAATATTAATTTGACGGGTAATTAGCAATTTCAATGGCCCGTTTGCCAGACAAAATCCTCATACTTCCGTAATAGTTGGAAACAACTCTCGGCCAATCAGATGACACTTAACAGGTCACATGACCTGACCAGCAATTTAGTCCATATGATGAGCCCAAAAAATGGCGGAAAATATCCATAAACATCCAATTCATGAAACAATTATTATGGATAAATATATGATTTAACAGTAAGTTATAGTTTTATTAAAAATAATAATTACATTTGTGTCGAATTTTGAATGCGTTTGTGACCCTAAATTTGTCTTCAAAATATTTTCTCTTTTCGGGCGGCCATTGGAAAAATCGACGACGAGGCTTTTAAGGAGGGTCGAAGCTCATCGCAAAGAAATTAGACAAGCTACAACGAATACAAGTCACCCCTTCGCTCATGCTGTTACGCGGTGCTGACACATGTATCGGGGAACTTCCTGACAGCGCTATACCGTGCATGATTCTCACGTACCTACTAAATGTTGAGGGAGCAACTCGGCCCCAGTCACGTCAGTGCAGGGAAGTGCTAACCATGCTAACGGTCAGGGTGGTGAGATTTTCCTTAGGCGTAGGCACCTCTTTACTAGTTAATGTTTGTGTAAGGGGTTTAATCCAGGGTAGTTTTAACGCCAAGCTGGTTTGCCAACTGCTGTCCCTAGTTTTATGAAGTGTTGTTCATTGGGCTTTGCAGTACCCTCTGATATGAAGCAGAAATTTGGGATGGGGAATTTGTTGATTTTGCCCAATTGTTACATTGTAATTCTGTGCAACTTTTGTCACGTAAGCAACAACAATCGGAGGTGGTTTTTGCGTTTAATGGAAGGGGTAGTATGGTGATTAAGCCGTCAGTGCAGTCCAAAGGTTAGGTCAATACTTTAGGTATTATAAAGTGGGTTTCAGCATTCAATGTGTTTTTGGCCATTTTATTGTGAAACACTCGTCTCGGGCAGCAGGGCTACTTAATTATGCTGAGACAATCCGCTTGGCTGCGGCTCAGTTTCCCGGGCCGTATTGGCGGGCGTCTGTTGCGCAATTTAGGCTGCGCCGCGCAGCCGTTCCTAGCAGTAGTTGGGGCTAGATGGATATGGAGTTGTGGGTCACGGTTGCTGCTGTTTCGTCATTCGGTCCTACTGTGCATGGTTACTCCAGCCAAAATGTTTTTAATTCTGGCCGTTCATACGACAATCGCGCAAGTGGCGTTTGTTATGCTTTTAACCGGTGGGGTGGGTGCCGTTTTACAGCTTGTAAATATGCACATTATAAGTGTAGTGTATGCTTCCGTGCAGGTCATAGTGCACTAACGTGCCATTCTGGTAACCAGAGCAACAAACAGTCTCTAGTGCAGTGGGGGTCGGTTTCACGGGTGGCCTGTCACACGCTGGTAAGCGGGGTTTGGTAAGCGGGGCGCCAGTGCCACAATATGGCGGTCAGCGTCAGCTGTTGCAAGTTGTGCCACAATCAAATTTGCCAGTGGCCAAGTTTGTGTATTTTCGTTCCGCCAATTTTGCTGTTTGTGTCGCGGATGGTTATAATGTTACCCTGATAAAAATGCGGTTTCTGTTTTACTGTATGGTTTTACTTATGGTTTTCGTATTGGTTATTTAGGTCCACGGGTGTGTAGGGATTCAGTTTGTTTACCATCCGCCGCACAACGCCTACATGTTGTGCGTGGTAAGCTTTCTTAATAATTAAGTTTAGGCCGTATTGTGGGTCCCTTCGCTGCCCGTCCTTTGCCTCTGTTGCCCAAGCATTTCGGCGTATTCAACATTTGTAGCATCCGTCGGGTAGGTCAATTAACGTTTATTGTGCGGGATCGTTGTGTTGTGCATTATGCTTCAATTGACACGGCTATTGCCCTTGTCATGCAGGCGGGTGTGGGCGCTTGGCTGGCAAAATCTGACATTAAATCTGCCTTCAGACTGCTCCCTGTGGATTATGAATTGTTAGGCTTTACTTTTGATGATTATGATATAACCGCTTGCCTATGAGATGTTCTATTTCATGTTCACTGTTTGAATTGTTCAGTACATTTTTAGAATTTCAGGTTAGGTTGCTCATTCACAGTTTGTAACTCATTATTTTGATGATTTTTTTTTTTATTTTTTTATTTTTTTTATTGGGACCTCTTCTCAGACTTGTGGGCAGGCACTTTTGGCTTTTACAGGTTTATGCGAGGAGTTTGGTGTGCCTTTAGCATGTTTAGCGGTGGAGAACACTTTAGGCCCAGTGCAGGTCATAACTTATCTTGGTTTAGAGATTGATACTGTTTCTCAGCAAGTTAGGGTGCCTGCGGTGAATGATAAATTATCTTTGGCACTAGTAGAAAAGAGAATTATTATCTCATCGTAAGTGATGTGAGATCGCATTGGGCCATTTGAAATGGCGCATGTCATATGCAAAGCAGGGATTGGTGTGCAGTGGTGCACGGAAGGTGTTGAGGAATGTGTTTTAAGGTGTGGTAGTCACTCGCGGTCACCACGCTGCACAGTTCATGTTTTCAATGTGTTTCCAGATAAACATTCATACCGTTGGATCCCAACCTTAAGGTTTTTCATGTATATATTTCAATTGTAAGCCTTGTAAGCATGGTATGTATTTCTTTTGGAACATTTATTATTTGACCTTGGAGCTTGCTCGCCGTTCCAAGTGCTCGATCGCCTTCGGGGGTCAGATAGGAATTTTCAGAGTATCTTTTTCCTGAACCCAAATCAATCCCAGGTTTTGATATGTTTTTCGCCTGTCTCAAGGTCAGAAAATAAAATGATGCCATTCATGATTGTTTCAAGACAATTGATATTAATTAATAAATGTTGATAATAGCAAAAAAAATAATAATAATAAAAAATAAATAATACATCAAATGCCCTGGCTTAGGAGTAAAAGCATTTGTTGAAATTGTAATAAGGAATCTGTTCAGTTGATTTCCATTTTTCATAGCGAGAGAGAAATGCTAGCTAAAATAAAGGGTTATAATTTATTATTATGACGGTTTGTAGGAATACGTTTTCAATCCAATCAGAAGTAAAAGTGTGAATATTTAAGTGTGTATCATCACGTTACGCAGATTGTTACTACTTAAGATGTTATGTAAGTTATAACGCGAATTTAATTTAATTTAATCATTATGAAGGCCATAAACATGTTTAACAGTAAATAATTGAAGCGGTGAATCCGGGCGTGGGTGACCGTAAACCACCAAGAATAAAACATGAATACATTTAATATACAATTATATTTTGGTAGCCCCAAGTTTGTTGTAAGTATGTGTATGGTCTGTTAACGTGGGTGAGATGAGATTGCTTACTACCATCCCCTCACCCCCACAAGAAATCCACCAATTCCAAGTAGCGATCGATGCCCATGGGTGCCAAACTGCGCCTAATAAAGGCGCGGGGTACCTTCAAAATACCTTTTAAAAATCAAAAAGAACTCTGGTTTTCGCAGAAGATAACATGGGTCCTGAGCTCAAACCACTTATAAGTGAATGCACAGAGGGGAAAATGAGAGAGATACAGAGTGTGAGGTGGATTCCACAATTTGGAACATTTCATCCCATGTTAACTGTATACATTGAGCACAATACGTTTTCGCATAACGCTATACAGGCCTTTAATTAAACATTTTGACAGGATAATAATTCATTGAATTAACCATTAGGATCTTTATGGTGATGGTGCGTGAGGCCTTGGCAGTTTCCAATTCACGAATAATGAAAACAAGCCAACAGTATGGATGCAAAAATGAAAATTCAGGTAAACATGCACAGCCAGATATTAAGCCAGATATTAATATTTGATGGCACAGGAAGCTAACCGCCAATACAGGCGCTATTTCTTGACTATTCGGGTGAACTTCAGCGTGTTCTTCAAACGCTCATTGCATCAGAGAGCTCCTACAATAAAAAATTAAAAAAATAAAAATAAAATAAAAATGATCTGGGCCCTTAAGCGGGAACCGGACCCACTGCCGTGCCGCCCCCTGCATCCCCCCTGCCGCATTCCCTGGTTCACCTCCCCCTCGATCTGAGCTTGATTTTTTTACTTTTTTTTTTTTACTGCAACTGTGATCATTATTTTTTTCGAGATAACTTAGGCCTATAGATTTTTCAAGATAACGGGGGCTGCAATAAGTTATTTATGTCAATAATGTCAACATGTAGCACATAAGGTAAGTACAGCTGTTGGACAGACAAACCTTTTAAAAACATGAGTAAGACCAAAATACAAATATATAATTATAATATAGGTTTTCCCGGTCAGTTTCGGCAAATAAGCAGCAAATTTAAACACCGCGTCATTCTGTTTCACGAGAAATTGAATGCTGCTAAAAATCATCATTCAATTTCGTTTTATGAGTAGTGTTACGAATCTTACCCTTTAATTTTGATAAATATTAGCACCCCTTATAGTTCACTCTTCCACTTCCAATATTTTGCTGACGATGCAATTTCAAGCAGTCTAAGTCCCAGGGTTGTTTCCCCGGACCCTCGATTGTCCGCTATGAATATGCAATCCATACAAGGACGCTACTTTTGCTCATGCATATCCAGCGCCAACGCAATGCATAATGCAACACCAGCGAGAGCCCTGTGTGCGTGCCACACCCTCCCGCCACGTGGCTTGGAGCCGTCCTTTGGACTTAGTCTATTTTCCGAATACTTTCCTCCAGGTCACCCCTTCACACCGAACACGGTTCGTGGGTGAACCACGGCCAAACAGTCACCGTGACTGACCTGCTCAGTCATTAGCCGTGTGGCGTGTAGTGCTCCCTAACCCAAGCACAGCCGCTGTTCCCTCATGCAGTAATAGCTAGCATCCAAGCAAATAGCTTAAGCACCCCAGTAAGCATTTTCCCTTGAACACGCCCTCCTTTCTAAGTTGTCAATCACTTCACTTTCGTCAAATACCTTACCTTATATGGAACAAGGACCTGTTGTATGTCATGATTTTGCACACGTTTCTACCCTTAGACGCGGAAGCCAAGCTTCTCATTGGCTAAGACGCTAAAACTAGGCTTATGGTTTATTCATTCCTAGGCCCCAGATTTCTATATAATCCCCAAGATTTCCTGATCTCAGCGAGAAGTGCGATTCCGAATGATATCTGTGCGACTCGATCCATGACAGTGCGATATACCGAACTATTACGGTGCAGAGCCTCGTTCGTTAAACCAATGGTGCAGGGCGTCGATATGGCCATTGGTTCGCCTACATGTAGCTAATACGGTCTGATACACACTCTGGCCCCGTCCAGACACCCCGTGTAGTCAAGCCCCGGTGGTCCCCGTCGTAGAGACCGACCAGCCGTCCGTCTCTCGGTATAGCAGTGCCCGTACCGTATGCCGAGTGACAAGCCGCATGAACGAACGATGGTCCCCACTGACTGTACCCGATAGTTGGTATTCGTACACCCTATTCGGAACTTAGCACAAGTATATAAGTTTAACTATTGACATGTACCTATACGCTACCACTCCTGTCATACATGTTACTAGTGCCTATTATTATTGTTAAATAGTGATGTTAATAATAAACCAACCCCATTGATTGAGATTGTCACAACAAAGTTTGTGTCCGACTATTATTTGTTGACCCACAAAAGTGGGGAATGCAACACTGGTGGCTAGCGGTGGGATACAAACTTTAACACTCTATCGATATGAGAACTTTTATGAACACTTCTATGAACACTTATAGTTATATTTAAACCCCGGCACGACCATAATGCCAATGTTAGCCAGTCTGTTACTAGTGTTAGAATAAGCACCACCGTCTTCACTGCACGTATCAATGAACAATAGTCTATGACCTTCTAGTCTCCATTTCCAGTAAAGTGTACCCAAAAACAACATGCCTAAAAAGTTTCGTAAATCCCGTAGGCTAAGTGCCTCAGCAGAAGCCGGCGACCTCGAAACGTCATTTGCGTCTGTGTCACTAGGCAGTGACGAAACCCAGCTGGAGACCCTCAGAGAAGAGCTAAAGCAAGCAGAGAAACGTGCAGTGGAGGCCGAGCAAAGGGCAGCAGCACTGACTAAGTCGAGTGCGCCCTCTCTGCCCGGGACACCCTCGTCTCAATCCGACAAATCACCGGCGCTTACCGATGACTCCCCCGTACACCCAGACCCCCATTTTTCAAGTTCCCCAGTCAAGAACATCGTGAATGAACTTTTAGACAAACCAGTTTCACCAGCACCCGTGCCCACATCCAAGAAAATGTTTGATGTTCCCTGCTCAGGCAAGGTGAATTCAACGGTACAATGGCATGGGAAGGATTCATCCGCCCTTCATGAGCCTAGCAGAGGTCTGCGGATGGTCTGCAGCGGAAAAGAAGTTTCGCCTCGTCAGCAGCCTTAAAGGAAAGCTGAATTTGTCTTCCAACAACTTGACCCATCCACCATTGAGGACTTCGACAAACTAGTCGCCGCTCTGGAAAGCCGGTTTGCCGAACGCCTCCCCAGACACTTGGCTGTCTATGCTCGAAAGCAAGAAATTTCTACCCAAAGATAGCCTGACCGAGTATGTTGCAGACATACGCCGTCTAGTGATGCGAGGGTATCCTACAGCAGATGCTGGCACACGAGAAAGTATCGCCTCCGTCACTTTCTCAAGGGCTCCTGACCAACAAACTGTAGTGTCCATTGGAATGACAAACCCAAAGACATTAGAGGAGGCGAGGACGGCCGTGGAAAATTTCATGAGTTTGCGGGAAAGCGTAAACCTGGCTAAAAATTCCTCCGTGTCCATGCCGTCCAAGCCGCAAACCAAGCCCCATCCTCCAAAGCCCCAGTAACAGAGACCGACTATGTTACTCAAAACAAATGTCTCAGTTCACAGAGAATATCGATCGCCGACTAACCGGAATAGTTCGATTAATTAAGAGACAATCGTTCAACCGGCAGAAACAATGCCCTGATTCCAAAAATAAGAATAGTGCACAGTCAAAGGCGACCAATGTGACCTGCTATAACTGTGGCGAACTCGGCCACTTTGCCAATAGTTGCCCCCAACACGCGGCAAAGAAAGAGCCGACCGCTACCCAACCCCCACAGGCGGAAAACTAGAAGGGACCGTGCCGTCCGGCCTGGCATCGGTCCAACCCTCGTGTGAACACTCCATTATCCGAATGGGCAGGCAGCCATTTCAGGCATGTCTGCATTTTTACAAGTGCAAACTTGCGGTTTAAATACCGAACTTTTAGTAGACACAGGGGCGGCAGTGACCATTATTTCCTCAGCGCTTTTCAGCATGATACCCGCCGAAAAACGCCCTCAACTTAAGTCCCCACATGAATGTGTAAAACTGGAAACTGCGAACAATGAACTTATTGAAGTCGATGGTATTGCCACTATGGACATTAGTATTGGCGAACAACAATTCCAGTGGGACGCGTTTGTTGCCCCATTAAGGATGAAGGAATCCTCGGCTATGACTTTTTGTATTTCTTTGACTGCATACTTGAGGCACGGCGCGGCATACGTATTGCTGGCACTTGGGTTCAGTGGACGGTCAAGGGTTCACCTCCATGTGTAATGACAATTTCATTGAAAGAAAACACCACCGTACCAGCCTGCAGTGAATGGATTGCAGAAGGCGTAGCCGATACTCATAAACTCAGCTCGAACTTTGCTGTGGTAGAAGCAGCAGTTAATAAGAACATTGATCAAAATATCGTGGTCGGCAGCTCCCTCGTTGACCCCAGGCGGCAAGATATCGGTATACCTGTCCGGCTCATGAACACATCACCAGAGAACATTGTTGAATATGCATAATGTATCATACGTCACGTGTGGTGACCCTTGACCTGTTGAGTTTATGCAAATACATGTCCCAACATGGCGACGTTCAGTTAAGTTCAACGTGTGTCTTTGTCCAGTCATTTGTGTCATCAAACTGAGTAAGTCCAAACAATTATTACAACATGGTAGCAGCGGTGGGTTTCTAATATACCTGCGGAGATTTTGGACATAGTATTACGATAGTACGGCATTTGGGGACACTTAAATAAAGCAGTTTTTTCTTCGTCAGCTCCGTACCGTTTCGACATTTCAAAACGATACATTGATATTTTATAAAATTGTTTATTACAAATGGGTTAATAAACTCCTCCCTTTTTCAGATTTTGGTCAGAAAATTAAATCGATGACTTTTGCGCCTTTTTACCTTTTTCCCATCGTGCTTTGGTAAAACTTGGACAAACATGGCTGCTGACGGAGACAGCAATAGTTCGTACTTTAGGTTTTTCTAAGTAATATGGCTGTATTGGAGTTTATTTAAGGCAGTTGGATAATTGGATATCTTAAAGAGAGTAAGTAGAATAATAAGGAGTAATAATTCGTGATTTTCTTAGGAGTTTTTGTTTGTTATTGTCAGATTACAAATAGATGTGCAGCAGACGATTAACACATATAAGTTAGTTAGGTCAGTGACTGGCTCACAGTGCGTTGACCCTTTGCGCGCTATGCACAGTTAATGCATAGGTACACGTTGTATAGATGTTGATTTGTTCTGTATAAAGTTATTGATGAAGTGAAGTTGGATAGGTTTATAGATGAAAAATAATGTAGCTTACTTTGTTTTTCGTCAGAGACTGTATAAAATGTATACAATTTAGTTATTGGAATTTAGAAATGAAAAAGAACAAATTAAGCTAGGACGAAAGAAAATTCTGTATAAATAAGCAAATTGTTTTATGTCAGATTGAAATAATTTCTAGGATTAACGTTACTGTTAAAGTATGAGATTAACAAAAATTGTTTACAGGGACATTGTGCATCACACTTATCCTCTTGCCGATAGACAAAGCTATTAAAAACACAGGCATACACGAATATAATTTATTTTAATGATTAAATCGAACAGTTAATATTCATAACAGACTCGGTAATAATCTCTTCTTGGAATATGTGTTGGCTCTGAAAAGAGCCGGTTGTTTTACTTTTTCGATGGTCTTGGACGTACACGGGTTACTTGAATTTTGACGGGTTACTCCTCACCAGAAACCTTGCGTACTCCAAGTTCCCAACAACGACAGCATATTGCAATGCCTCCATCTGAGAAATAACCTCAACGTGAGTAAAGTTTTTGGGAATACATTCCCATTCTCTTAGTTCAGGATGAGCATTTATCCTCATACGCTCTGCTTCGATAATCTCAATTTCGCGATTATCTCTCACGTACTGATAGAATGCACAGATAGTGACCATACTGGTGAAGATGTAGCTAACTTACAGGGGTGTTGCTCAAGTCCAGTCAGTGTATGTGAATGAAGAGGTGATGTGAGAAACGACTGTCTCAACTTGCCCGAAATCATCAATATGCATGCTGCGCTTGCGCACTACTCCCTCCACCACACAAACTACACACCTCCGGCATGCTGCGCTTGCGCACTACTCCCTCCACCACACAAACTGCACACCTCCACCTTTAAATTCATTGACAAATGTATAAAAACGGTAATAGTTTGCTATAAACACAATTTCTTGCAATTTTTCCATAAATAACGAATTCATGCAATAGTTTTCACTTTGAAATGAAATGTGAAAGTTTGCAATTAAAAATGAACGTGTTATTATTAGTAGGCCCGGTATAGCGTCAGGGACATTGTGAATCACATGAATAATGGCATAATTTTACTTACTTTGAGTGATACCATCATTCAAAACTGACATGACGTCATGATGACGTCATAAAAAAATTAAAAAAAACAATCAATCAACGGTAAGTCACTGTTGTTCGATCGTTGTATGTCTGATGACGTCATCCAGTTGTGTGCAGTATTTTGTGTGCAGTTGTGTGCAGTGGTAAATTGTGGTTGGAAAAAAAATTGAAAAAAAAAATTCAATCATGTGTGCCGCAAATCAGTCCTCTTTGTGGAGGAGGAGTGTGCAATTTGTGTGCAATTTGTGTGCAGTGATTTTGTGCAGTTTGTAACGGCACTCCACCACATTCCACCTCATTCCACCTCATTCCACCTCACACAAAATAAAGTGCAGAGGTGGAATGTGGAGGTGGTGTGCAGTTTGTGGTGGCGCAGTGCACTTTGTGTGGTGGTAACACAATTTTTTTTTTACTTGGCCGAAATGACGTCATTAAAAAAAACAAATTGAAAAACAAATTGAAAACAAAAAATTGAAAGAAAAAAAAATTATGGCAGCACCACCACACAAAGTGCACTGCGTCACCACAAACTGCACACCACCTCCACATTCCACCTCTGCACTTTATTTTGTGTGAGGTGGAATGAGGTGGAATGAGGTGGAATGAGGTGGAATGTGGTGGAGTGCCGTTACAAACTGCACAAAATCACTGCACACAAATTGCACACAAACTGCACACAAACTGCACACAAATTGCACACTCCTCCACAAAGAGGACTGATTTGCGGCACACATACTACTAACATTGCTGTGAGAATACTGATGATATTATTGAACATTGCTGTGAGAATACTGATGATATTAATGACATTGCTATGAGAATACTGATGATATTATTGACATTGCTATGAGAATACTGATGATATTAATGACATTGCTATGAGAATACTGATGATATTATTGAACATTGCTATGAGAATACTGATGATATTATTGAACATTGCTATGAGAATACTGATGATATTATTGAACATTGCTATGAGAATACTGATGATATTATTGACATTGCTATGAGAATACTGATGATATTATTGAACATTGCTATGAGAATACTGATGATATTATTGAACATCATCTATGAGAATACTGATGATATTATTGACATTGCTATGAGAATACTGATGATATTATTGACATTGCTATGAGAATACTGATGATATTATTGAACATTGCTGTGAGAATACTGATGATATTATTGAACATTGCTATGAGAATACTGATGATATTATTGACATTGCTATGAGAATACTGATGATATTATTGAACATTGCTATGAGAATACTGATGATATTATTGAACATTGCTATGAGAATACTGATGATATTATTGACATTGCTATGAGAATACTGATGATATTATTGAACATTGCTATGAGAATACTGATGATATTTTGTTCCCCCCCCCTTCTCGTCCTGACCCTGCTACATATAACGAATTGTTAAAAATGTTCTTACTCTTTTCTCCCCGCCCCCTTTTTTATTGTATTTTTGTTGGTGGGGTGGGTGCGATTTTTCACCTAGACAGGACAGAGTCTTGCGTGTTTTGTTTTCACTGACAACGATGGGCGCAATGGCATGCCAGCAATGGTGGCTACCAGCAGAGGACTTAAGTAGAGGGTTATTGCTATCACGGCAATAGTGACCGCAGTAAAGATGTAATGAGCTAATTTAATACGTGTCAAATGTTAATATTAAAGTGCGGTTATAGCGAGCTATTCCCATTTAATCTGCTTGTGAAATCTAGCAGCTGACATATCAAATGTAACATGCCAGTATTTACGGTTAATTTTACAAACTTACAAAAGCAAAAATAAATAAATTTTTTGAAAATCCCGCGCGTCGCGAATCTGAAAAGGCAGATGCCACGAAGTTTGTTGACTTGGTCTACGTGACGTCATAAAAAGGAAAACAGTACGACTGACTAAGTCTAGTACCCAGAATAACATGTTCTGCCATTCCAAACTCACGTACGCCACGCTGGCATTACACGCGTAACGCACACATTGTCCGCTGATTATTCGTTGATCAAGCCAGCACTGGGAGGAAATCAGCGTAGATTCTGATGGGTTTAGTGATATATCAGGAAATTCATCTGAAAATTCATCAGGTGAAGACAGCTTCAATGTTGAGCCTCACGATGAAGTAGAGGTGATTCGCGGAGCTGAGCCTTACAGGTTCGAGCCACTAGCCGCGTGCAACAGCATGACGAGGCTGCTGGCGACGAAGACGAAGAACAGGACGCGAATGTACGACCAGCTGCCAACGATCGTTTAAATAATACTGACTTGTAGAGTTGTACCATTGTAAAGTCTATACTGAACGATGACATTCTGAAAATAATTTGTAAGCATATGGTCTTTGTGGATCTGAGACTATCCGTGATTGAATGTACATATACTTAAACCTGAATTTCCTAGGGTCAATTCCATGCACACATAATATTTGCTAAGCCGAGAAAATTCTTGCTTTAATTAATAGCAAAAAAAATGTTTACAAAAAGTATTTAAAATATGATAATTTGAATTTTCTTTTGTTCCTTTTGCCTGTGACTGGTTTTTTGTTAATGTTTGCTCACAAATTTAAAGAACCTTTTTTTTTTATCTGAAAAAAATTAATAGTTTTTCAGTTTGATAGAATTAAATGGTTTTCCCCAGTTCTCTAAAATTTTCCCATGCATATTTTTCTCGTGCTACGTGTGAAGGTGTTCCTGTGGCAAATGCGTGGTTATGGAGTTTATACACAACTGCTTGTGCTGCAAATAGGTCGAGGCCATTCAGGAGAAAATCCGGCACACCGGAGTCAACCCTGATGGCTTTAACTGCTTCACGGACCATCCCTGGTATGAGGCTACGTGTGTCTCAACCCTGGCACACTTGAGACGGCCTACTATGCCTACAAGCAACAGTACGGTGCTAGAGCCATTGAAGGTGACCTTGCAAGGTAAGATTGAACATAATTTTGTAACTTGCATAATTATAGGCCATGTGATGAAAATAAATCAAATTCTGAGAGTGCCCTTTTGAAAAGCAAAAAGATTCACGTCAGAACCCAGCTATTTTATTTATATTTTTTAAGTACATGTACTTATATCTTTCATGTATTTGATGCCCCCCCCCCCCCTTTTCCAATAAAAGGTGCATTTCATTTAAATGGAAATAGACTTTCTTAAGAAATACCTCTAGCTGTAATTCCTTTGTGCAAGCCCATTCCCTCCTTCCCATTCAGACTGGCAAGTTGTAAAAAATAATTTCACTGGTTTATTAAACTAACAACAGACAAGTATACAGTATGTTGATCTTAAAACAAAACATTATTTATTTTATTTCACAGGAAGTACAGACATGTATCCTATCGGCAGGTGATAAGATGGTGCTATGGATACCTCGGTAGACACAACCGAGTGCCCCTCCCGTCATGCATCATGCAAAAATCAAGAACATCATTCCTGGATGCAGACGGCAACTATGAAGGGTTCAGATATCCAGACCTAGGTGAAATATAAAGTTACAAAATAAACAACTTATATAGCTGAAGGCATCATCATCATCATCATCATCATCATCATCATCATCATCATCATCATCATCATCATCATCATCATCATCATCATCATCATCATCATCATCATCATCATCATCATCATCATCATCATCATCATCATCATCATCATCATCATCATCATCATCATCATCACCATCATCATCATCATCATCATCATTTTGGCAAATTAACAAACATTACAAAGAGATACATAAAAATAAACTGATTACAAAGCCAAGGATAGCCCAAAAACCTGTGTATAACACGGCATATTATTATATGCCCTTGTTTATTTTCTAAAATTGTTTGTTATACCAATGTTTATTATAAATCCACCATACACTCAGCCTGTTACATTAAATTAAACAAATAAGTAGCAAGAATTATTGCATATGCAATTGTTGCTTATGCCTATGTGAGTGTGTCTGTTCACTTTCACATTATTATGGCAAAGTGATTTGTCGTTGCCCAATAGGTGTGTACTAATTTCTTTCTTTTTACATAGGTTCCAATTCTTTATTTTCATTGTTCACATTATCATACTTGGAGTGTAGACAATTGATGACTTGAATTGATCTATTTGTTAAAGGTAAATTACCCTTTGAAGTTGTCATTTTTATTGTTGGCCTAGTTATAAAATGACAGTGACAAGATAAACCGTTTTCCTTCTCATACTTATATTTTCCATTATTTGTGAAACTACTATTATGTAAGGACATTCTGATAGTTGGTTTAGATAATTTGGATTTTGACTAATTTTAGTAACTTCAATCATTTATGGCAAGTTTTACTAAGTTTCCTGGAAGTGAGAAAAAAGTAGGAAAGTTTGGTGAAGGTTCATGAAGTTGATTATTTTAGTTTGGATAAAGTTTCAACACCACTACTTGGGCCATGTGTATTTAGATAAATTGAATTGTGTTAGTAAATGGTGGCATTGAAAATGGTTGAATGTTATTGTGTCTTTTCCTTCCTCCATGATCAAAGTATGTAAGAACACCTCTTTGATTTGCTTTAGTATCCAAGGCGTACCCAAATTATTTCCTTCCCCCAGTACCCCCCCCCCAATAAAAAAATATAGTTACACTGGTTACACCATGGAGGAAGTTCTTCCTCCATGTTTACACCATTGTCAGTTCTAAAGTTGTGAAATAGGATTTGAATACCTAATGACCTCCACAGGATTGTGCAGGTTTTGGAATTAATGGCTTAATCCTTTGGACACACATCATCATCCTTTGTGTTACTTTTCTTAATGATCTTGGTGTGAGCATACAGCAAGGACAGAGTATGGTGTGAGCAGTGAATAGAAATGTTTCTTAGAATGACCACTTTTTGAAGTTTAAAAAAAAAAATATTATTAAGCTCTTTCCCTTTTGAGATATGCTCCCCAGAGCGCTTGCGAGGATCGCTCCCTGTTTTCTCGGCTACCGGGGATGACATATCTGTACCTACAGCCTGTCTTGCGCTGCAGCTGGGCCCATCCGACTGAAGCTGCGCGGCGGTGCCTTGATACTTGGGACAGACCCAACTTTAAGTTTAAACCGAAATGGCAAGCCAAGACTTCGTTTCATCCACACAATCATCGCTAAAGTGTGCCAAGCAAATTATAGATGCAGTAGTCAGTCTGAAGTCAGAACGCGTGTTTGTTGACGAAGCGAACCCATGCTCGCTGTGTTGCAACATATTTGGGAAACGTCAACCAAAATACCTCGGGATTTTTCGCCTTATTGCGTGTGCATCCACCTACAACACACGATACTGGCATTTTGCAGCATCAACACTGAACTTTGAAAGCTAAATCTTATAATAATGATACTCGAATCGAATAAAAGCAGGAGAAATCAGATAGAGCGTAAACAGTACATATCAGCACATTGCGTGTAGCTAGCATCTGGCAATTATGTTACTTCCGCGTCACGTGATTTTCGTCGAGTTCTGTTTATGACGTTTTTGGGGTCACATGCATATAATTATCATAATGTCTACGTTTTCGTTACGGCTCGGAGTGCGTCAGACAAATGCTGGGTTTGTCGGTTTTTACCAGTGTAAACAAACAGATAATGGTGAAGTAATATTTTATTTCGAACCAATAGGACTTGTTTTATGTAATATATCTTCTTTCACTTTACGTAATCGCTATAACCGCACTTTAAAATATGGCGGAGGTATGATACTCTATAAGTGACCGACCTCGTGGCCAGTGTTGTACTTTTTAACTTTAACAGTGATTAGTGATTATGTATTCAGATTATTCGTATTCTTTGTAACGTGGAATTTCTGTCTTTGGGAAATTTGTTTCTTTATGTTTCCTGAAATGATCATAATCTTCACACTAAGCAAGTCTTATTTAAAACTTTGATTATGTTTTACGAGATTACCGATGATGTAAAGTGACTTTAAGACAGAAATATGTTAATACATGTTTGATAACATTTTACACAAAGTACTAAAGTTTATTAATTTCAAAACATGGAAGGTATGTACTCTAAGTTACTGATCTCGTTGCCAATGTTCCTTTAACTTTAACAGTGATTATGTCTTCAGATTGTTCGTATTCATTTTAACGTGGAATTTCTGTCTTCAGCGAATCGGAAGATATAAATTAATTTCGGAAATTTGTTTCTTTATATTTCCTGACACAAAATATATTCAAGGAATGTTTGGTACCATCATAAACTTTACACCAAGTAGGTATAAGCTTCCTGCATATATCAGAGATGCCAGTTCAATCAACACCTTCAAGTCACTTCTTAAAGCTCACCTGTTTCAGGAGACTTATTAACAATTTTCATTCTGTACCTCAGCGCCTTAGAGCAAACGTTTTATTTTGGCGCTATACAAATGACTTTTGATTGATTGATTGATTGAAAATAGTTTTTATTGAGCCCCCCTTCTCGTCCTGGCTCTGCTATATACGACGAATTATGTGTTAACATAGTCTTACGTGTTTTGTTTTCACTGACGACAATGGGCGCAATGTCGCGCCAGCAATGCCGGCTACCAGCATAGGAAGTATTTTATGGGCTACTGCGATCACGGCAATATTATTGTGACCGCAGTAAAGATCTAACCATGGGCTAATTTAGTACTTGTTCAATGTTCAGATTAATTTCAAAACATGGCGAAGGTATGTACTCTGAGAGACTGATCTTGTTGCCATTGTTCCTTTAACATTAACAGTGATTATGTCTTCAGACTGTTCGTATTCATTTTAACGTGGAATTTCTGTCTTCAGCGAATCGGAAGATATACATTAATTTTGGAAATTTGTTTCTTTATATTTCCTGACACAAAATATATTCAAGGAATGTTTGGTACCATCATAAACTTTACACCAAGTAAGTCTTATGTAAAAGACATCTATTAAATATTTTAATAGATGTTTGATATCTTAAACATTTTAAAAGTATTAAAGTTTAATGTAAAAAAAAATATAAAAAAAATAAATAATCAGTGTTGTAGAGTGACTTTAATTTTATCGATGCAACAATATTAAATTTACTACCAAATTATAATGATGCTAACAAATGCGTACATGCATACAGAGCCATACTGATTGTATTTTTGCAGTACTTGATATCAGGTTATAGCGCCCTCTATATGTATGGTAACAAGCGCACAGTACATGGCGGGCGTCCAAAACTAGTCCAAAGGCCTTCGAGCAGTAGCGGGATTCTTCAGTATTGCAATTAGGCATTTTGCAGGCGATGGTTTTTAAGTAATAGACTTCTGGTTTTATACATTTTCTATACTGCAATGATAATATTTGCTGATGTCCAGGGGACTAAACCAACTTTCGAATCCCATGCATTTCAGGTAGACAATTATTTATTCATACATTTTTTGTATGAATTCTTTTTCGGTAAAAAATATATATATTGTTGCATTCCCCACTATTGTGGGTCAACAAAAAAATAGGGCGGACACAAAATGAAATGGGGTTGGTTTATTACCTTTTCTGCATTTGACAACAATAAAAGGCACTAATGACATATAAAAAGAGTGGTAGCGTAGTTCAATAATTAGACTTAATAGTTAGCCATAATACGAGTTCCGAATGGTGTGTAAGAGTAATACCAACTACAAAGGGATCAGATACAGCCAGGACCAGCATTCGTTCGTGCGGCTTGCCACTCGGTATACGGTACGGGCACTGCTACACCGAGAGACGGACGGCTGGTCGGACTCGACGACGGGGACCACCAGGGCTTGACTACACGGGGTGTCTGGACGGGACCAGAGTGTGTATTAGACCGCCTTAGCTAGGCGAACCAATGGTCATATCAACGCACTGCACCATTGGTTCAACGAACGAGGCTCTGGACTGTAATAGTTTGGTATACCGCACTATCATGGATCGGATCGAGTCGCACAGATATCATTCGGAACCGCACTTCGCCGAGATCAGGAAATCTCTGGGTTTATATAGAAATCTGGGGCCTAGGAATGAATAAAACATTAGCCTAGTTTAGCGTCTTAGCCAATGAGAACCTTGCCATCCGCGTCTAAGGGTACAAACGTATGCAAAATCCTTGTTTCATATAAGGAAAGGTATTTGACGAAAGTGAGTGACACCTCAGAAAAGAGGGCGTGTTATAGAGGTAATGCTTACTGAGGATGCTAAGCTATTGCATGAGGGGAGCAGCGGTTGCGCAGGGGAGCACGGCACACGGACCAAGGCCTATGACGGAGTGGGTCAGTCACGGTGACTGTTTGGCCGTGCTAAACACCCACGAATCGTGTTCGGCGTGTAGGGTGGACTCCGAGGAAAGTAGGAGAAACATAGACTAAGTCCAAAGGACAGCTCCAAGCCACGTGGTGGGAGGGTGTGGCACGCACATAAGGCTCTCGCTGGTGTTGCGTTGCGTTAGCGCTGGATATGCATGAGCAAAAGTCTAATTTTGTATGCATTTGTCGCCCAATAAAAATGCAAATCTTCACAAACATCAAACGCTAATTAATCTAGCCAAACAAAATCTAGTTTGTCATACACACTATAGTAAAGTGTACAATCCATTGACTGGAAGTTATAATTAACACTGGAGTCAGTAATATGCAAATATATTAAATTTTGTATCAATTGTAGCAAATATTTGAATGGTCCAGATGCCAAGGATCCCATGGGGGATAAATTGTGCACTTTGTAGTAGTGATAACTTGGGTCTCGCCTATTTTAGGGGCGGAGCTAGATTGTTGTTTTGTGCTACACGTCTGAGGTGTATAATGTTTATTCAAACAATTGGCCCTAAATTGGCCAATAGTCTTTAAAACCATAACCCCACGTGAAATAATACGGTAACATACGGTGAGCTAGTTACTTATTCTTTGTATGATTTGGCCTTACAAATCGTTCGGGTGACATGTTCTATTCAGTGTTACTACGAGAGCCTTAAACTGAGTATGTTCCTTTTCCGTATTGATAGTCGCTAAAATTAAATTTCCAAGGCTAAATGAAAAACTAGGGTGGTTGAACAGGGGTAGGGGTGGCTACACAGACAAATGTGGGCTAATTACAGAATGTACTGGAATAGAGGTACATTATTCCCTCTCCCAACTTTGCCGTGTGGGTCCACTAACGTTTAAAAAGTTTGTAAATATTTTGCTATTTTTAACTACAATATTATAGTTGGCCTATATGCAGTTTTATATGACATAATGGCCCTATTGTATTAATATATTTCATGAAACATAATGACTAAAAATTACTGGCTGATTTATGCAGCAGCAACGGTGGGGTATTATTTTCAGTTACTGATTTAATCTAAAACTAGCACTCCGATTTCATGCCCTATTGATCGTGATGATAATAAGAAAACGACCAATAATGTCACAATCTTTCTAATGGATATATTCAAGCGGCTTAATTCCTAATACCATACAACGTCGGGTGCTTAATAGTATACAATAGAGATATGTCTTAAAGTGTTACGTCATATGTGATTTTGTTAGTGTAAAAAATCACTAAGTAAAGGAAGGCTCATCTACTGTTTATTCTGATTTTTTCCATGCCAGAAAAAGTCACTTGAACAAAGGATTTTCTCCCTTCACGCTACTCTTTACATTACTACATGAATGTACATCTCTAAACGACGAACCATAATGTATTGTCCAATCGCAACATGAATTGATATTCATGAAGAATACGCCTTTCTTTATACAGGCAAGCAATGACGGCGGTGCTATCGATGTGCTAGTAACTATAAATCAAAATTCAGTCAGTGTGCCATTTGCAGGCTACCAGGCTGAAGTCTACCAGGCGTTTATGCTTGATATCTGAGAAAATATGAACCAGGTAATTTGTGCACACATTTGATTGATTTCTACAAGGTTATCATATCAGGCAACAATTCGTCTTCGTTGAAGGAAGTTACGGTGGTGAGTCTTACCAGGATTCATTTGTTTTATAAAAAAATAAATATCGTTACACTTCCTGAAAATGATCGAGTTATTTATTGACGCATTTTATTTTGAATAGAATCTCTCGTGATAAATGTTCAAATTTGCCCTCGATCAATAGGCCTACTCATAAGCATAAGATTATAATATTAACACAATTGTTTATTTTGTTTTTAAATTTATTTTCTCACGACTCGAACTATTTACCCCTTTACCCACTTTCACATGCATTTGATTCAAATAATAACATAATATTCCAAATATTTCTTATTTTTGCAAAATTAGTCTATACTAACAATGAGTGATAGAAAACTGTGATACGGAATCAAAATAAATATTCGCTCGCCGTTCTGTATTTAAAGACACTCACTTTCATATAAGATATTTCACCAAATAATTCACTAATAAATATCAAACTAACATCGTTAAACGGACCATAAGTATCATTATTTGATCAGCAAATTCATTTATCATGTTGCGTTCTATTCACTAAATTACTCTGTATCCAAGCCCCGGTCAGTTACTTCGTTTTATATATTTAAATATATAAGAACATGATCAAAGTAGAGATTAAATCAGAACAGTGATTGATACTGCTATTAACATTTTTTATAACTTCGTGAATCTATAGGTTGGTGAAATTCTTGCGTCGGGAGATAAACAATTGATTTAATTTTGCCCTACACTTCGTTAATGTTTATAGATGCGTCTTACATTGATTGGGTAGAACATTTTATTCTATTTTTAAAGACCTACTTTAGCAAAAATATATCTTAATTAAGAAATACAAACTCTCGTCTTTAAATCCGTCCGTCCGTCCGGCCGATTTTTCGGCCGTTTGTGCAAAAAGTTTTTTGTTAAAGGCACATAGCCTTTAGATTCATTGTAAAAAAGAGAAAAATTACATGAAATTATGACACTTCAATTTTCATCCCTGTTGTAAGCTTTTCTATGAAAAAAAAAAGTTTGACCCAAGTTGTTAAAAGATTTCTTTACAAATTCCAACATGACGAAATTAACGTCGATCTGTGCATTTCCAGGTTTGATAACAAATGTAACAAATTTAGAAGCCATAGTGGAGCAACATGTCACGGTTCTCACTTTGCTGAGTCTGTGGGAACAGAAACATAAAGAATGTTGCCCAAAATAAAGGGAAAACTGCAGATTAAAACTGACAGTATATTTGTGAAGAATCAAATATTGAAGATATTCGGAATAGACATTACAAATGAACTTCCTTATATTCATCCTCTCCACACATGCCAATAGTGGCCCTGCGCCCGTGACAGTCACAAAGAAAGGCTGCCATATGATGATGGAGTCCCCCGTCGATGTCAACGGATGGGTATTCAACGACATCTGGTGTCCTTCATTGGTGAGTCTTTTCGTGAGAAAGGAGACCTATTCTGGATCCACAGATCCTGTTACAGGTGCGGCAGGGAAATCCAGTGCCTGAGATGGTACCTATCCTGGCTTTTCTCCTCGCTCTCCTTTCTTTCATTTGTCTGGTTCGATTGGCATCAAATGTCTTAACACCCTCATGACATGTCTGGCGCCAATCACCCAGCTCCTGGGCTATCGCCTCCCAGTCATGAGTGTCAATGTTGCAAGCCTTGAGGTTTGCCTTGAGTGTATCTTTGTACCTCAAGCGAGGTCTGCCCTGAGCCCTCCTGCCACGTTTCAGCTGACCATAGAATACTGCCTTTCGAATTTTAGTGTCGTCCATCCTCACAACATGTCCTACCCAGCGGAGCTGGGATTTCACGACCTGACTTTCCACACTGGCTATGTTGCAGCGTTCCAGGACTTCTGTGTTAGTGACCTTGTCTTGCCACTTAATGTTGCAGATGGAGCGCAGGCATCTCTGATGGAACTGCTCGAGTTGTTTGATGTGTCGTCGGTATGTAATCCACGTCTCACAGCCATAAAGGAGAGAGGTAAGGACTATAGCCTTGTACACCTTGATCTTAGTTACTAGCTTCACACCATGCTCATCCCAGAGTCGATGACGGAGTCTTCCAAATGAGGAGCTAGCCTTAGAAATTCGCAGGATGATTTCTTCATCGAGGGATGTTGTGTTTGAGAGGACACTGCCAAGATAGCAAAACCTCTCTACTGACTTAAGAGGGTTGTTGTTGATGGTGACAACTGGGTGGTTGTGGGTCTTGTCCGGGGCAGGCTGGTACATCACCTCAGTCTTTTTGATGCTGATGGTGAGGCCAAATCTGTTTGTTGCACGAGTGAACATATCTGTGATGAATTGTATGTCCTCAAGAGTATGACCCACCAGTGCACAATCATCTGCAAAGAGCATGTCCTTGATCAGCATCTTCAGGACCCTGGTGCGAGCCTGTAGTCGTCTTAGATTGAAAAGCCCTCCATCAGATCTGAACTGTATATACACTCCCCTGTCCATGTTATGGAATGCCTCAAGTAACATAAGCGAGAACACAATGGAGAAGAGGGTAGGGGCGAGAACACAACCCTGCTTCGTTCCGTTTGTGACGGGGAATGGGTTAGAGGACTCTCCACACTCCTGCACTCTAGCTAGCATCCCTTCGTGGAAGGATCTGATAAGAGAGACAAACTTGTCAGGACATCCAAGCCTGAGTAGAATTTTCCAGAGGCCATCACGGTTCACAGTGCATGTCGAACGCCTTTGTAAGGTCGACGAATACCATGTACAGGTCTTGATTTTGCACCTGACATTTCTCTTGTATTTGTCTGACTGCAAAGATCATGTCTGTGGTGCCTCGGCCTTGTCTAAACCCACACTGGGATTCGGGATAGATTGTGCCCACCAGTTGCTCAATCATCCTGTTGAGTATGACCCGTGCCAGATCTTCCCAGCGATTGACAGGAGGGAGATGCCCCGATGGTTGTCGCAGCAGATGCGGTCGCCCCTGCGCTTGTAGAGATGTACTGTGGTTGCATCTTTGAACTCTTGTGGCACTGAGCCCTTTTCCCAGATAAGCTTGAACAGATGAGTAAGTTTCCTCTTCATATAATCACCTCCATGCTTGTAAATCCCAGCAGGGATTCCATCAGCGCCAGGAGACTTGCCTGATGAAGTCTGTCTGATGGCCTTGCTGACCTCGTTCAGTGATAGGGGCAGGTCCAGCTCGTTGAGGACCTGTCTCTGAGGCATGGCGTCCAGCGCTTCCTCTGACATAGATGATGGCCGGTTGAGAAGAGAGTTAAAGTGTTCAGCCCACCCAGTAAGGATTTCTGCCTTATCTGTGAATAGCTTCTCACCATCAGTGGAACGGATAGGGGCGCTACCACAGGACTTTGGGCCATACACTGCTCTGAGACCCTCATAGAGCAACTTTGCGTTCTGTGTGTCTGCAGCTTCCTGCACCTCTTGGGCCTTCTTCTCCCACCATGATTCCTTCATCTGTCTGAGTTTGGCCTGAACCACATGCTTGGCTTGACGGTACTGTGACTTGACTGAGGCTGACGACTTATTGGCGATATAGCTTCTATTGGTGGTATACATCCTCTGTAGAAGCTCAGAGATCTCCTGATTGTTATCGTCAAACCAATCCTGGTTTTTCCGCTGTACAAATCCTAGGACCTCTGCACTGGCGGAGTAGGTAGCGTCTCTAAATTCCTGCCATGCCTTTTCAATGTCTGTACGATCAGCGTCACATGCCTGGAGTCGCTCCTCCAGTTCCTGATGGAGTGAGTCTTGTGTGGATTGACCGTTGATGCCAGCCACATTTAGCTTCCTTGGGGGCTTGTCCCTCCTTGTCTGTTTCTTGGGAATGATATGGAGAGACAATTTGCTTCTGACGATTCTATGATCAGACCAGCACTGTGCTCCCCTGAAGGCACGTGTAATCTTGACATCACGAATACCTCTCCGCTTGATGATGACATAGTCCAGCAGATGCCACTGCTTAGAGCGGGGATGCATCCGCGTTGTCTTGTATTTGTTGGGTTGTTGGAAAATGGTGTTGGTGATGGTAAGGTTATGCTCACTGCACTTTGCCAACGCGAGCATTAAATTCACCGAGAATGATGAGTTTATCGTTCCTGGATGTGTCTTTAATCGCTCTGTCCAGATCCTCATAAAAAGCCTCTTTAACCTCGTCGGTGTGGGTCATGGTTGGAGCGTAGACGCTAATTATGGTGACGTGACGGTCTCTGGGAAGGGTGACGCGGATAGTGATCAGCCTGTCGTTGACACACCTTTTGGAAGTTTATCCAAGCCCCGGGCAATAGATGTGCGAACAGCAAATCCGACTCCTCCCGTTCTGGGTTCCCCTTCAGGCTTGCCAATCCAGTAAAAGGTGTAGCCTGCGCCGACCTCCTCCAAGTTGGACTCTCTGAGTGCTGCAATATCGATGTTGTACCGTCCCAACATCCTCCCAATAAGAGCTGTCCGACGTTCTGGTCTGGTGTCGTTGTCCAGCATGGTTCTAACGTTCCATGCTGCAAGGTTCAGAGAGTGTTTCAATTTCTGTTTCTGTTTACGACCGCAGGAATGGATGGCCAGCCAGGCGCGGTCTCCTGGCAAGCTCAGATGGAGTAGGCAATTTGTAGGGTCCCTTTTCAGTACCTGTCCTCATATGAGGAGAGCATCGCTGTCCCTGAAGAGGGCTGCTCTGTCGCCCATGCAGGATACGGGTGCCGCATCTACCCCGTTCTACGGCAAACGGCCATCACACGTGGGCCGCCTGTGTGCAGGTTTGTGGCTAGAGACTCCCAGCAGCATCCTCGGCCTGTCCCCGTCGCCACTCTCCCATCGCCACAGGACTCTGACTGGTAGGTGAGAATGTCATCTGGTGTCATTGAATGACCTGCACCTGAGTGGATTATAGTGATAAAGGTGTGTGCGCTCCCAGTCCCACTCTCTCGTCCAGTACGTGCCATATGCTTTCTGGTGCAGAAACTGCCACAAGACGAGCGACGCGCATGGATGCAGGTTTTATTTCGGAGTGACCTTCTCCTATGTAGGCTGCCTGTCGAGGCTGAAGAGCCCCACCTGCCCTAAACGCTGTATCTGCCAGTTTTCAGGGAGTTGCCGGTAGTCCAGTTTGTTGGACCCGCCTTGACGCGTACTCCCAGCACGTTGGTTGGTTGGGCTACAGAAGGAAATTAACATTATTTTAAACTCGGAATAGCCATACGATGTCATGGGCAACATATCTTGTTTTTTTTTTTGTCTGAATGAGCGCCTAACTAGCAGCCACTCATAACAGCTCTCCAGTTTTTGTGCTAAGTAAGTGTTTTGTAGCTACAAGTTTGTCTTCATATTTTATACTAGTGGATTTCTTATTACACCTGGAATGTACATTATTTTTTTAATAAGTGAAAAACTGTTGTATTTTTAGTCTGTCTCTGCTGTAAGATTTTACTGTGTTGTGGATACACACTTGTATCTTCATTTTTTGTGCAGTCAACCCTGATTTAGATTATAACCTGTAGCTTGACCACAAGCCTTTTGTTTGGATCAACAACCTTGTGATTAGACAATGGAGGTCTACATTCCGTTTATTCTACTCCTGCTATTCAGACCATTGTGTCTCAATGACTCATCTTTAGAATACAGCATGCAACCTATAAGTATACTATGTAAAAAACAAAAAATCCGCCATCTTAAATTCTTCAGTCGTCCTATATTATATTATAATAATTCATCTGCCACCTTTCACCTGGAACTCTTAATTTCTGGTGACATAAACCCAAACCCTGGACCTGAAACACTGAACAGCACACCCACAAACGCCACTCAGCTCCATAAAATTTCCTACAGCCGCAATGAACTACTCAATCTTCGCAATGCTCCATGTACTGATGCAGCTCTATCTTATTCAGCATTGAGTCAATTGAACTGTTTTGGAATACTTGCCAATCAACATACCGCCGCACACACAGAGGTAAAAAAGCTGGTCGCCGTAGAATGGACAAACTTACACAACCAGCACTCCGGCCTGACCAACCCCCAACAGTGAACTTGACCACATCAACAAGCGACATTGGCATAACTTCAACTCCAAATGTTCATGATGAGTCTAAACTTCGCTCTGTGTCTTGAACACTCAATCCATATGTAACAAATCGGATGAATTTGTTGACTTTGTACTTCAAAACAATTTGGATCTTGTTGCCATATCCGAGACATGGTTTAAACCTGATGATGAATTGCTACCCCGCGAGTGCACTCCTGCTGGCTACTCTCTCCATCATATCCCCAGAACAAAAAAGACCGGTGGAGGGGTTGGACTTCTCTTTAGGTCCAGTTAATCTGTCAGTATGAAAAATGTTAACACTGACTACCTAACATTTGAATCTCTGCATGCTGAGGTAACGTGCAACTCTAGATCAGTTCGCCTTGTTAATATATATCGACCAGAAAGGGATGTTGATGGTAGACATGTAAATTTCTCCAGTTTTCTCCAGGAATTTGAGTAATTAATTGTGGATTATCTCTTGCACCCATCTGACATTGTTTTAACTGGTGATTTTAACATTCATATGGACATCACTTCAAACAATTATGCAAATCAGTTCAAAGATCTGCTCTCTGCTCACGGACTTATTCAGCACATCACATCACCCACTCATCGATATGGTCACTGTCTTGACCTCATGATAACTCGTGAAAATACTTCACCTCTCATCTCAAATATAACTATCCATCCCGGCTTATCTGATCATTATGCAGTCATGGCAGATATGAACCTTAAAAAACCTCGCATACCTACTATTTCTGTAACTACTCGCCACTGGAAAAATGTAAATATCCAAGATTTATGTTATGATATTGAATCTCAACTGGAAAATGTAAACCTTGAAGATGGTGAGCTGGATTCTTGTGTCAATCTATTTGAATCTACTGTCAGTAACATATTGGACGATCATGCTCCCCAAAAAAACTCGAACTGTTAAACTACAATCTGAATCCCCTGGTTCAATGATGATATTCGTGCTACAAGGAAAATCCGCCGTCAACTTGAGCGAAAATGGCGTGACAATGGGAAACTTGGAATACATCGCCAAGAATACTGTAACCAACGTGATATTGTGAAGATGATGATTAACCAGGCAAAAATAGCTCACTACTCATCTCTTGTGGAAGAGAGCTCTGGCGATCAGAAAAAACTCTTTAACATTGTTGAAAAGCTGCTTCATAAACCCAAAACTCCAGTGCTTCCATCTACACACTCCAATCAGGACCTCGCAAATGCATTTTCAAACTTTTTTGTCACAAAAATTGAGAATATCCGTCGTTCTTTTCCCGCAGTACCTGCCATTCTATCACAAACACCGCCACGCAAGGATCCACATTGTAGACTGTCTATGTTTGAGCCTACTAATGTTACGGAGATCAAGAAACTCATCATGAAATCGCCATCAAAATCATGTAAACTTGATTCAGTACCAACTTCGCTAATAAAACAAAATATTGATGTGTTTGCTAAGTATATCACAATTATTGTAAACAGATCTCTTTCTTCCGGTTGTTTCCCTGATAGCCAGAAGGTTGCTCATGTTAAACCACTCCTGAAAAACCCCCATTTGGACAATGAAGTTTTCAAGAATTACCGACCGGTAGCGAATTTAGCAATTTTGAAAC